>CM031082.1:14524912-14692722 GCA_018257905.1 Gillenia trifoliata
TTAAAAATGATGGATAACTTTATGTCATTGTTGAGTAGTGACATCAAAATAATAACATTAGATGTATTTTTTTTTTATTCCTCAATTATATTTGTGAATGAATGATATCTTCAAGTCACTGTTTAGAGGTGACATGAAAATAATAGCATTAAATGTATTATCAATCATATTTGTTAAGAATAATGAATAACTTTAAGCCATTATTGACCAATGACCTCAAAAAAATAGTATAAAACATAAATTTCTCTCCTCCTCAATTATATTTGTTGTGAGAGTTATTGACTGTTTAGAGCTTTTGAAAAGAAGAAAATTCAGTTTGCATCGTTTTTCAAAAAGTCACTGTGAATTTTCACATGAGAGTGAAAATATTTTTAAAAAATCAACTCATGCATGTAAATTTAAAGGTTCCAATTGTTTGGCACAAGTGTGTTTTCTTTTTTATTGAGAGTCTAAATTATCATTACTAATCATTGATAATTGTTTTTCATATGTATATACAATTAAAATAGAGAATTTTTGACACTTGCTTGATTTTTTTGAAAGTCACTATTAGACAGTGACATGAGAGTGAACTAAATAAATATTAAAAAATGTAATACTTATCACAATTGGTGGTTTGGTGCAGTGGTACAAGTGGTTGTTTTGCACATGGAAGTCTTGGGTTCAAATCCAATTGAAGGCATTTTAAAAGAAAAAACAACCACTTGAAAGTCATTGTTGACATGATAGTGAACTAAATAAATATTAAAAAATGAAATAGATATCACAAATAGTGGTTTGCTCTAGTGGTACAAGTGGTTGTTTTGCACATGGAGGTTTTGGGTTCAAATTCAATTGAAGGTATTTATGAAATTATTTTTAAGGCTGCCGGAAAAGTTCACCGACCTGCAACCTTCGTCGGAAGGCACCATTGCCGAAAAATTTCACGTACCGGTCGCCATCGCCGGAAACTCTCGTTCGGCCGGTAGCCAGAAAAGGTAGTAAGATAAAGTGGCAATTTTGTAATTATATTGAATTGCAATGTTATTTTATTAAATGATTTTGTTGACTTTTCAATTGGTACTTAAATTAAAAATGTGATAGTTTTTCTTAAATTTTTTGTAGAAATAGTATTTAAACCAAAATTGCCCATAATTTTATTTAATGGTTACGACAAAACCCAACATCAAACCAACCCAATCAGACTGGCACAACCAGAATAATGACCGAGTTCTGATTTTGTCCCTAACAGTTTTAGTCCAACCCGTTTTCTTTTACCGTCTTTTATTCCTCCCTCTCATTTCTTTTCTTCCAATATTAGATTTTTCATAAGCCTCTCATACGGTAACGAAATCACGCAAGGTTAAAGGCTATAAGTTTGTATCGACACCCTCTTTCTTCTAATATAAGACCCACACGTTGAAACTCAATGTTCAGGGAGATCGAGCTCTCCAAAGGTGATGTTTTTCTAGTGATTTTTGTCAATTTTTGACCAAACCTGACGGAATTGGTCCTCGACCCAAGAGAGAAGTTTAATCCTCTCCTCACAGGCTTCCTTTCCATGTAAGTGCTTCCTCAAATTTGATACTTTCATATCTGGTTCTAGAAATAGTGGCAGTGTTCAGTTATAGAAATAGTGGCAGTGCCAATGTTCAGTTTTAGAAATAGTAGCAACGTTTAGTTTTAGAAAGTGGCTATGTTCAGTTCTAGAAATAGTTGCAGTGGCAGTGTTCAGTTCTAGAAATAGTTGCAGTAGTTTGACGGATCTGTGCTAACGCCCGTTAGGGGCAAGGGCTGGAAGAAAAAAAATGAGGGTTGGGTGCTGGGCTTTGCTTCTAGCCCGTGGATTTTAATATTTAGGGTTTGATGTATGTAATTTGTGTCCCTTTCATTAAATAAAGTTATTATGATGCTTTTGGTTAAGAAAAAGTTTGGAGAAGCCATTTTCATTAAAGTTCTCTAGATTAAAACATCTCTCGATATACTCGGAAAATGGGGTTACCGATAATCGATAGAGGTGAGGCAATATCTCCAAAACTTCGGAGATATTTCTGCAATATTGAGAATTGCGATACTTCGATCCAATACCTAACCAATTTGATAGATTTTAGAGATATTTCAATAGAAATTTCGGTACAATTTCAATTATAAGATTTCTTATAGTTGCTTAATATCTAATTTGAAATTGAAGGGCAGTAAAAACAATTGTCTAAACTACCATGCATGTGTTTGTATTTTCTTAATTAAAAAAACTTATCTCATACCATATACCAAGAAAGGAACGAAAACTAAATACTCAAATTAAGTAACGTACGAAGGAAAAAAAAAAAACAAAAACCCAATGGAAAAAAAGATAAACAAAAAAAAAATGGGAACAGAGGACTATCGGTATGACACTATTGATTTTCACCCGGTAGAGTCGAAGTCGTACTACCGATTTTAGTCTAGAAGAGTAGGTACAGTCATACCGATCCTCCCCTTTTTCAATATTTTTTTTGCATTTTTGGTTTTTGTTTTGTTTTGTTTTGGCTTATTTTTTGGAACACCCCCTAGAACCTGACTTCAATCTTACTTTCCCCCTTGAAATGCAAATTTCGTCACTTAACCCCTTGGAACTCAATTTTTGCTTCACTTTGCCAAGATTATGCTAATTTTGTCAAGTAGGAGTTAACTTGTTTATGTGGCACATATCTAGGACCCACCAGTCTAATGGTATGAAGCCATGTGGATTAAATCATATTAAATCAAAATTTTAAATTTTTAGTATTTTAAATATGGGACTGGCTACAGTGCTCGCAAGCATTGAATGCTTACACTGATCTCACCCTCTTTTCCCTCCTCTCTCCTCCCTCCTCCTTCCTTTTAATGGTGAGATCAGTGTAAGCATTCAATGCTTGCGAGCACTGTAGCCTACTCCTTTTAAATATATGAAGAAATTAAATAAAAAAAAACATCATCGAAGAAGTTGAAGAAAACGGAGAAATGAGATACCAATATCAATAAGGCAACCCGCCTTCCTCTAATGATATGGCAACTTTCAATTTGTTCTTAGATTCCAAGAGCAAAGCATATGAGATGGCAGCTTTCAATTTGTAGAACACCGACCAAAACCAAAACCTCGACTCGTCTTCCCCTTCGACTCACCCACCCTGCCTTCCAAACCCACCCTCTTCTCGTTGCACGCCCAGGGCAGCCCTATCAAGATCCAGTTTGCCTATGTCGCCTCCGCCGTTTGCCTCCCCTTTCCTTAGTATTGTTCTTTTGGTTCCTCCTCCTCCTCATCCCCTTTTCCCGATCTATTCCTTTTATTTTCTTTTTCTGTATATTATTTAGTTTCTTCATCATTTTTAAACTACTAAAACTTTAAAAAATTGATGTAATATGTTTTAAATTGACGTGGCATCATACCATTGGACTGGTGGGTTCTACAAATGTGCCACATAAAAATTGAGATACAGGGAGTTAAGTGGTGAAATTTGCGTTTCAGGGAGAAAAGTGATATTGAAGTCTAGTTCCAGGGGGTGTTCCAAAATATAAGCCTTTTGTTTTTCTTTCCCTTGCCATAATACCAAATTATCGTTTTCATATTCTACAAAATGTATTTTTCGGTGCAAAATCTCGTATAATTCATGTTTAAACACTGGAAAAACGACGATATAAAACCTAAATCTAAACAAATAATTTCAAAAAAATACTTGTACATTATACTAAGCTCAAACTGTGGTTCCAATGGAGACGACGATCTCCTATGCGCAGTTGGTGGCTGGGCAGAAGTTAGACGCACTCTAAAATCACTGTATGCATACTCTTCAGTCCTCCCTAAGTCCTCCACCAAGATAACAGATTGAAATTTTTCATGCCTTCCAACTTGGAAGCCCAATCTAGGATCCCATCCTAGGGCTTGAACGACCACCTCAAATCACTCCAACCCGTCCGAAGGCTCCGGCATGTTTCTCTTCGAATCACGTCTGCCACGCGGACGACCAGACCCAGAAATATCTCGCCTCCTTAAATGTTGATGAACGCGTCATCCGACATGCTGAGGTTACTGCATTAATCGTGCGGAACGCCATAGGACACAACTAAAGGCTACCAACTAAGAGTTACAGTCACTGTCAGCACCAAATGACCAATCTACTCCTACTCCAGCTCAGGGATAATATTGAGGTTGCTCCTTTTCCACTGCCTATAAATAGAACGAGAGGCTTTCAAGCTTAGGATCTTCGTCAAATTCAATCTTTTCAATTTTGTAAAATCTTGAGTTATTTTTCAATCAACCCAACTGCTTTTCAACACAAACCTAATTGCTCTTCAGCAAAACCTCTAGCTCTTCAGCTACAATCTCAAAGTCTTCCTTCGAAGTAAACACTGCCTACGATTCCTGAGATCTAAAACTTTTACTGCTTTGCCACCTCGTGGTATGATTTGGTTGACGTGCAATTCCAACCACCCTGACCACCTCTCTGAGGCAATATATCCTATTTAAGTCTAGTCTGATCCCAGTGACCTTAGTAGACTCCTCTAGCATTATCTTGTTCTAACATGGCCTAAATCTTGCTAGAGTTTTTATTGCTTTATTTACATTTACTGTCTATTTACATTTCAAGTCATGTAGTTCTGCCCATCGACCTCGATTATTCAATTGCGTTCTTCTGCTTACTCCATCTTAGTTATTCAATTGCCTTGATTGCTCTTGAAACTTTGCTTGCTTGAAACATGTTGCAAAACTTTAGCCGTAGAAGTGCAAACTATTCACGCGGCTTTGATCAAAGCAAATGCTAGTAGCAGGCGTGTCTAGGCTGCAAATTTTGGCTTTCTGGGGCGTTGAGCTACCGAGTTCATCATGCGATGTTGCCTTCCTAATCTTGTGATATTGGCACTGCCATGGTGGTCGTTGCTCGAATGAATGTCGTCTGACAAGGGAACCTGTTTGTATGACTAAGGCGAGGTTTCATGGGCAGCATACTTTGAGCTTATGAGATCTTGTGCTCCACAAGGTCATAAAGTGTGGCATGGCGAAGCCTCATGTAAGTTGCTCAAAAGTTGTATTGCTCTTGTAATATTAAGTCACTAATCCTTTGAGTTGCGTAACCCATAGCACAACATGATAAGGTTATGTGGAGACACAAAAATCGCTAACTAGTTACATCAAACGTATATAGTCGTTCGAAAATTCGAGGGCACAAATTCAGGGAATATGTTGCACTTTTGGTCACAGAACCCTTGAGTAGCGTAGGCCATAACGCAACATGATAAAGTTTTATGGAGACACGAAAATCGCTAACTAGTCACAGCAAACGTGTGCAGTTGTATAGAAATTTGTGAGCAACAATTCAAGGAATGTATTGCACTTATGCTCTCAATAAAGAAGTTAGGTTCCAGCGGATTTGGCCAGGGGCAAGAATCCTTCAGTTAGCTAGGTCTAGTATAAGGATCTCAGGAAGAGACAGTGGTGGCTAATTCTAGGAGATGTCGTCGAGAGTTGTTGTGTGTCTAGTTACACTGGGGCAGCCGAACTCTTCCACATCAAGACATCTGGGCAGTTTACCCTCTCTGTAACATCTGGAAAAAAAGAAAAAAAAAATATATATATATACACACACACACACACTTATGTGGTAATATTTGGATTGAATCTTGTAACTTTTATAATTACAGGGTATTTTTTTTTATAAATAATTTATTTGGTTAAATATGTTTGGCTTTTTCTACTTAATTAAATTAATTAAAAAATAATAATAAGGAAGAAGCAGACAAACAGTCCAAGTTAATGTGTAAGGATCCTGAGTTTTCCTCCTCCTTCCCGTGCATCTCAATAGTGAATCACAATCACAATCTGATTAGCTCAGAGATTTTGGGTGAGTTGTGTAGTCTAAATATGGTTAGTAAGCACCTCTTAACAGAGGTGTAATGATGAAATGTTGGATAGTATTTAACTCTCACATAAATCAGAGGTAAACTCTGTAGAATTTGAAGAGGAAAAAGAAAGGAATTCGAAAGAAAATGGGCTAGAGTGTGAGATTGTAGTGTTTTGCATCTGTCCAAAAGGTTAAAGTTGGTTTTGTTTAATTTTTCATTTTCATACAGTTTCACGTTTTCTTGTTTTGATTTGAGTTCTAACTTTTGTCTTGAAATTACAACTTGTTTGAATTCTTTTGAAACTAGGAAATCAAGTGGAACGTAGAAAACAAACAAAATTTTCCAATCTGGGTGTGTTGATCAAATTTTAAGTTTTGGGTTGATTTAATTTCCAACTTTCATCTAGGTTTTCTAAATTTTTGTTCAACGATATGATGTTGGGGGTATGATTTTGAACCTTAAGGAAAGAGATGGAGATACTAAACTGGGCAGAAACACATTTGACAAAAATTCTGCAACTTTGTTTTTCTGGAAGTTGCTGTCTGTGAGCCTTACTTTGGCTCTAGTTTTCTCTCAGTTTGTTTCACATTTTTAAAAGTTTTTTTTTTGCCTTTAAAACTAGACATGACAAGGAACAAAATCCATTTGGTTTCATCGAATTTGGTCAAGATTTGCTATGGAAAAAACAGGATTTAAAACCCAAGTAATTTCATCCATTTCCATAGAGTTTTGAGCAGTGAAAACTGGGTCACAAAGTGGGGTCTTGAACTTAGGGGTGGTTTCGGTTCGGTAACCGAACCGAACTACCGATCCCGATTACCGAAACCGAAAGTTCGGGGAGGGGATTTCTAATACCGAAACCGAACCGAAATGTTCGGGATACCGAAAATTTTGGTTCGGTTTCGGTATTAGAAATCCCCGAAACCACCAAAAAATTTCAAAATTTTTGGCCTATTTTATTCAATCCATTCACAATTTCACATATTCATAATCCATTCAAATTCAATACATTCAATCCATTCAATCCATTCACATATTCATAATCCATTCAAATTCAATACATTCAATCCATAATCCATTCAAATTCAATACATTCAATCCATTCAATCCATAATCCATATTCCATTCAAATTGGCTAATTCATTCCATTCATTCCATTCAATCCATTCAATCCATAATCCATTCAAATTCAATCCATTCAATCATAAATGATAAAGAAATAAAGTTCACAAATACAAATATACAATCCATTCAATCCATTCACAAATACAACCCAAATGAAATAAAGTTATCCAAATAAGTTATATTACAAATAAAATAAGTTCCAAATCCAAAAGAAATGATGAGTTAA
This sequence comes from Gillenia trifoliata, assembly GCA_018257905.1. Taxonomy (NCBI): domain Eukaryota; kingdom Viridiplantae; phylum Streptophyta; class Magnoliopsida; order Rosales; family Rosaceae; genus Gillenia; species Gillenia trifoliata. Next base: position 14,532,102 of record CM031082.1, read on the forward strand.
GATAAGTACCTAAGGTTCAACCCTTCCTCTCTTTCGGCCCCTTCCCCTAGTAGAAGTAGAAGCTTGAACCCTTCCTCGTGTAGTTGTTGTAGAAGTTTGACCTCCCCTTCCACTTGAAGTTGAAAGAGGATGTGGAGGTGGACGTGGTTGAGACGTTGGACGAGGTGGTTGTGGTGTAGGAGAAGGTGGTGGCATTTCCCCTTGACTTTGCCCTTGAATATTAAGTGTACCTACATAAAAGAATAAATAATAGAATATTCATATTAGAAATAGAAAGTAAATGTGTTGAGTGCTAAGATAAGATGTATAATAAAAAAAAAATATGAATTACATTTCCACTTACGCGATTCCAATTCTTCAAGTTCCTTGTAGAATGTGAGGTCATCTTCCGTTGGTTCCTTGTACAAATTCATTTGTTCACCTCTTAGCCAATCACTAGTACACACTAATGCCTCAACCGTTCTAGGGGTTAAGGAAGCCCTAAAAGGATCCACGATCCTCCCACCAAGTGAAAAAGCATTCTCACTAGCAACGGTGCTACTTGGGAGAGCCAAAACATCCTTAGCAACCTTAGCAAGTATTGGATATATAGCACAATTCAATCTCCACCAATCCAAAAGCTTGAAGTCTTGATTGCGTAGGCTCTCATAGGGATCGTTAAAATACTTATCAACTTCATTTGCTATTTCCCTTTGTTGAGCCGCTTTTCTTTTCTCCATAACCCGCTTTTCCATCCTTGCTTCCACATCATCCCCATAATCCATGTCTCTAACACCACCACTCACACCACTCACATTTGGAGATGCCTCCACAATCGATGTTTGGGACACTTGGGTTTGAGAGGTAGAAGGCACTTTATAGGCATTGTACAAATCGTTCATTGTCTTTTTAACCACTCTCTTAACCTCCTCTATTTCATCCCATGAATACCCGAGTTCATCTAGATTACACTCCATCATTTGAAATTTGTACCTCGGATCAAGAGCTTGTGCAACAAATATTATAGGGTTAATCTTTTCGAATTCACCCCAATACTTGTCAAACTTGGCTTTCATGGAACTTGCCACAATTTGCAAAGTTGGATTAGAGGCATCTTGGATTTTTTCGACAATTTCCACTTGCAATGAGATCACCGTCCCCAATATCAAATTTGAAGTAGGATTTTTGGTGGCACTTAGTTTAACGGTGGAATCATAAAATCTTTTAAGGAAATGAGCAAAGCTCATCGCCTTCCTCCAATCCTCTTCCACCGGAGGTCCCACCCGCTTGCACCTTTCGATCACCCCATTTATCTCTCTAGAAACATCCTCATCAAAATAGGCGATAAATTGGCTACACTCCTCCGCCATTCTAGAGAACACACGCTTGTACTTGAAAGAACTATTAAGCATGGTATAAGTGGCATTCCACCTTGTAGGAACATCATAGGGAACCGTTGACATCTTATCCATTCTCTCCAAAACGGCAAAGTCCCTAAACTTATCCAACCTCGCGGGGGAAGAGTGAATGAACTTCACACAATTTCGTATTCCCTCAATCTCCCTACCAAGCTCTATCATTCCATCCTTAACAATCAAATTGAGGATGTGACAAGCACACCTCATGTGCAAGTGTGCGCCATCAAGCAAAAGTGTCCCAAGTGATGTAAGCCTCCTCTTCATGTATTCAATTGCCGTGTCATTTGAAGTAGCATTATCAACGGTAATGCTAAACACCTTATCAATTCCCCATTCACTCAAACACAATTCTAGACACCTACCTATGTCATCGCCTTTGTGAGAAGTGATCTTCATAAAGCTTATGATCCTCTTGTGCAAATGCCAATCATTGTCCAAAAAATGAGCGGTAACTACCATGTAATTAATTTTTTGGATCGAGGTCCAAGTATCGGTGGTGAGACTTACCCTCACACCACTTAGCACACTCATCATTTTAGCCTTCTCCATAAAAAACAAGTCCCAAACCGCCTCCGCAATCTTCTTCCTATTAGGCATTTTGTACTTAGGATTAAGATCATGGATCCATTCTCGAAAATCTTCTTGATCCACAACCCTAAAAGGCATCTCCGCCTTAATAATCCATTGCACACACTTCAAATCAAGCCTTTTTTGATTAAAGGTGTGAGGGACCATTGTAGCACCCATCCTTTCTTGAGTCAACATGGGTTGGGTCGAATCGGTTGGCCTATAGAGCTTAGAACCCTCACATTTCATTAGGTGATCCCTTATACCCTTTGTCCCATTTCTTCGGGAATCGGCGGGTACTTCCGCTTTGCAAAGATTGCAAATTGCTATTGTCATTTTAACCCCCGAGGCATCGATTTTCGTTACCTTAACGGCATCTTGCCACACAATACTCGGCCCCTTCCCCCTATTTGACCCTTTCTTATGTGTTTGTTCTACTTGACTAGAAGTCGGTTGAATCTCTTTTACTGTATCACCCTCCCCACTCGGTTCATGAACTTCATATTCTTCCTCGTCATAATACTCATCCAATTCCAAATCATCTGTGTTGTCATAGGTAGTGTGTGTACTAGATTGGCTAGAAATAGAATTCATCCTACATTGAACAAGGGCACACAAATGTTTTACTATAACCTTACAATTGACTAACAACATACAATTGCAAACTAACATGCTTTACTATAAATATTAAATCCCAATTAATTTCATTGTTATTCCCACACGCTAACAACATACAACAAATATAGTCCATAAAGAGATAAGAAAGACTAACCTTCACCAAATGGTATATCGCAGCAAACCAGCAAACTTCACACAATTTCAGATAGTTATCTCTTATCTGCAATATTTAAGATAAACATGCATGAGCAGAAAGTCCAAAATAATATATCTCATCCTTGTAAACAGAATGCACACACACTCACTGCATACACACACTCACTGCATACACACACTCACTGCACACACACACTCACTGCACACACACACTCACTGCACACACACACTCACTGCACACACACACTCACTGCACACACACTCATTTGTAGAACTCATTTGTTAAATATGTGATATGATAACTCACTATACAGTTGACAACTTCTGAATTCTTACATTAATTTGTGTTTTTGGGTTGTCTTCTTATCTAGTCACAATATATGTGTGTGGAAAGCAAAGCAAGAGAACCCGGAATGAAGTGCATAACTAACAGTCCATCTAATATTCCAAAATCAGTCTTGGTACATCTTACTGAAGCATGTCTTAGGTTGCAGCAGTTGTAGAAGACTTTGAGATCAGAACGTTTAGTATTATTATATTTTTTATTTTTTATTCGAGCGATATTCTAATAAATTTAATTAAGACTACCGGGATGAAAATTCGAATTTGGGTACAGAGAGAGGATACTACTCTAGACAACCTGCATACACACAGCCTAGGTCTGTTAACAGAATAGTTCAAGAAATACTGCCCCTTTGATATGGAGGACTAGACTAGATTAGCTTGATTTTATGTGCAACCAAAGAAGAATATGAAAATTGTCTTCTAAGTTAAAGAATTAAGATGAAGAATTTCTAAGCCTGTTAAATTTAAAAGTGATTGGATTAGTAAGAGAGTTTTAGCCATCAACCTCCTACAAATACACCATCTTAATTAATAATCCTCCAACTTAGAATACAAGTTTGCACATGAAATCTAGTTATTTAGCTAGTCTAGTACAATCCTTCTAGTCCTCCATATTAAACATGACTACAAAATCTAGTAGCTAAATCTAAAGTAAAACTTATATATAATCTACCTGCTTGGAATATAAAGTTGCATACACACTCACTGCACACACACTCACTGCATACACACACTCACTGCACACACACTCACTGCATACACACACTCACTGCACACACACACGCACAATGCACACACACACAATGCACACACACACACACACTGCATACTGCATACTGCATACTGCACACACAAACACAATGCATACTGCACACACACACTCACTGCATACACACACTCACTGCATACACACACTCACTGCACACATACGCACAATGCATACTGCATACTGCACACACAAACACAATGCATACTACACACACACACTCATTGCATACACACACTCACTGCACACACACTCACTGCATACACACACTCACTGCACACACACTCACTGCATACACACACTCACTGCACACACACACGCACAATGCATAGCCTAGCTACAGACAGATTCTATGAATATGCCAAAATATGTGATACCTTATCTGAGAAGCAATAGAATATCTGAACCTAAAATAATTTGGGCACTTAAATCATACTAAGTCCAATCGGATGACAAATACTCAACAAGTTTCCTTTAACAGAAACAATATCAAGAAAGAGTATAACAATATCAAGAAAGAGTATAACCTATTTGTAATATGAAAATAAAATATTAAAACAAACTCTACTAAGCTTTATCTTAACAATTGGTGTTCGCTGAATGAGTCCATTTTTTTCCCAAGTTTCAAGGGACACTTGAGAAGTCAAGTCACTTCAAACTTTATCCCAAAATAATTAGTGTCAGCTCAACTCAACTACATCAGATTCTAAATAACAAGATCACATTGTCAATCATGACAACAAAAGAAATGAGGATCAAAGCTGAACAGATGGTCAACAATACAAAGTTCCAAATGCCCACACACCTGCAGTAATCACTCATCTTCTCATAATCACTCATCTTCTCATACACACACTCACTCACTACATACACACACTCACAAATAATTCAAACAGCAGCAGCAATGCAACATATAATTCAAACAATGCAGCAGCAATGACAGCAACATCAATGCAGCATATAATTCAAACAATAATGGTTTCTTGCGTGAAAGGTTGCACAGGGTGCAAAGCTTAGGACTCTGCCCTCTGGAGTTATATGTTAAATAATAAATAATGATGCTCTTACTGGTACACAGCTAAAGCTTTTGGAATTACACAATTTATCAACCCAAATGACGGCAAATAACCTATTCACCAGGTGGGTAATTCTGATTAAACCATATGGTCCAGATGGATCCCCATCCCCCATCCCCCAATTGAAACTTATTATCAAAGAAAAAAATAAAACCCAGAAAACATTCAAACAAATACAATAACAACCAGAAATTTGCAGAATTATTCCGAAATTCCCCAAATCCCGCAAACCCAAACCCTAATATGAAATTACTACAGAACTTACCAAATTGTTGCAGAGCTGCAGAACTTCACACAATTGAGAGTCTGAGACAGAAACACAGAGAGCCAGCTGGAGAGAAGAGAAGAAGAAGAAGAACGGAAGTCGAGTCGGGAAACTGGGAAAGTGTTCGATAGAGTTGGATTCAATCTCAAACCAACGGTTGAGATTAAATAGAAAACCAATCCAACGGACGAAATAATTACTAGATATATATATATATATAATTAAAATATATTATATATATTTCGGTTCGGTTCGGTATTACCGAATAAACGGTAATAAGCTCCCGAACCCCGTACCGAACTTTCGGTATTTTTTCGGTTTCGGGTACCGAACCATTCGGGGCCTTTCGGTTTCGGTATTTTCGGTATTAAGTTCGGTTTTTTTCGGTACGGTTTCGGTATTTCGGTACAAAATTCCTTGCCCTACTTGAACTTGGATTATTAAGAGCTGGTGACAGAGAAGTTGGGTAAAGTTTGGTAAATTTTCGTTGGGCGGGAATTGAGTTTTTATTTGAAGTTAGAATACTAACTTTAATTATATTTGCATGCCTTCTAGGCTTGGGGGTGGATTCAGACACTTCGAAGGCCTAAATTGGCATTTTAGCTAAGCGGACATGAGGTAGGGACCCTAATTCCCATTGATAGGCCTATATCATGTTTAATCTTTGTGCTACTAGTAGTATTATACCTAATATAGTAGTAATGAATTCCTTGTACTGGAGTTGAATCAATTTTCTGATTATGGTTGTGTTATGGATTGATATTTTTCCTTTATTGTATTTCTATATGGTGTGATATGTTTAAATTATAATGATAGTTGTCATGCATTGATGAATGATTGAATATGTGACCATTTTGGTTGGATATGTTGAGTTTGTTCAGATGATACCTTGAAGGAAGGATGAATATTCATGTGCATTACATGTGGTGTTTGAAGTTAAGTGTTGTGTAAAGCTTGAGTACAGTTTTGAAACTTATATATATATCTATATTCAAGTGTCGGGTGAATGGCTTGAATATATATTGTTGGGCGCTGGGGCCTATAATAAATGAAACTAAAAATGCTAATAAAATTTGGGGTTAAGAGAGGAATGAGAGCTAACTCATATTCTATGGTGTTTAAAACCAAGCGGTATAAGCATGGTATGGGACGTGCGGGTTCGAATGCCATAAATATGGGTTAGTGTGATTAGAAGGGAGTGAGTTCTTGGTTGCATTTCTTTCATACCATCCATTTCATATAATTTATACTTAAATTATTATTTGATGCATGACACAAGACACGTTCTCAAACGGGTTATGTGTTTACCGTTGGAGACACAACAATATCTTAGAGGTCAACCAAACAGACCTTAGTTGAGACTTTTTTGAAACATGCTGAGATTCTCGCCCTTCATGAAGCTACATATGAGTGCTTCTGGCTGAAAGTTGTTGAGCATATTTGAAGCCCTTCAACTTCGGAGTTCTTCTTCTCCCATCAATAGCAAGAGCATCAGAAGATTGAAGTCAAGCAAATCTGTTCCCAAGACAACCTTGCCGACCTCTTAACCAAGTCACTGCCAAAGTCTACTTTCTAGAAGCTTGTTCAAGGAATTGGTATGCGTAAATTGTATGATTTTCAATGCTTGTAGTTCTCATTGTGTTTTTGTTACCTTATGAGGTTTTGCCTTATGAGGTTTTGATGAGGCACCTACTCTGGGTTGGTCATACCCTTGTGTGCGTTCTACTTGCATCTTGAAGGCATTTAGTTTTGACTTTATGCATTTACTCACTTTTCTCCTTAGATTATGGGTCTTGTCCTACCTTGGGTTTTACCATAGCCAGGTTTTGTGAGGTTTACTTCTATATGCATTATGCTGTTTGTTATGAGACTCGCATTCGCTTATTGTGCTGGCTAGATGAGACAACTTCATCAACTGCTTATACATCATCCATGAAGATCTGATGTGACGACTACTTGAGTATTTACACACTCAAAGGGGAGTGTTGTAATATTAATTATAGCGGATGTGATTGTATAAATCCTTAGTAGATTGTAATTAGGATTCTAAAAGATCTTATTCCTTTAGGATTGTATTACTTGCAAGACAAGTAACCCCTCTCTGATTACTATAAATAATGGCACAAGTGATGGGAACATCATCACATAATTACCCAACTCTCTCTTTCTCTCCTTACTGCCGACCCTTTCTCTCTTCTTCAGTAGAATAGGCCACAACATGTTTAAAATATTAAATCATGGAAGCTTGCTAATAAACATGAATTATATCGTTGGGGTGAGTTTAATGTACAAGTACTTTTTCAACTCATTTGTTTGGATTCAAAATTCTTTAGATTTAGGTTTTATATCGTTGTTTTTCCAGTGTGCAATAAAAACGATAATTTGGTATTATGGTAAGGGAAAGAAAAATAAAACAAAACAAAAACGAAAAATCGAAAAATAAAATTGAAAAAGGGGAGGATCGGTATGATGCTTCCGACTCTCATGGTGAACATCGGTCGTACGGCTCTGACTTTACCAGGTGAGGATCGGTAGTTTCATACCGATCGTCTTTTGTTCCTTTTTGTTTTTTTGTTTTTTTTAGAAAACTACAGAAATGAGACAAATCTTTAATCTTGTAACCAAAATAGGACTTTTGGGCCATGCACACCACATGCACAACAATATAACCAAAGTAAGATTTTGCTAAAACTTGAAATGACCAAATTGCCCCCATATAAATGGGTTATTGCAAAGAGATTTTTTCATTCAGCCACTCTCTCTATCTTCCCAAACCTTTGCTACCCCGACCCATTGCACCATTTGCTGTAGACTCGCAACCGCCAACCAACACCCAGAAATCTTGTCGAAGTTGCAAATTGCAGCCATATCCAAATCCCCAACCTAACCCACAACCTAAGAACTCAAATTCGATGAACTAGCAACATCAAACTCAGGTCGGGGGCTAGAACCTAGTTCTAGATTTGGTCGAGATACTGTCTCGACGAAAGCTGCTATGGAAGCCGAAGACGGTGTGTTGAAGAGCCAGTTTTATAACTAGAGAGGCGAGCGGTGGATGGAGCAAAGGTATTGGACTAGCATGGGGAGGCAAGCTTAGAAAGGTGAGTAGGGCGGCCGAGTTGTAAGAGGAGGGCGAAGAGGTGTCAGGCCTTCTCAAACTCGGAAATGGTTAGGGTGTTGAGAACTAAGTCAGTGGTCGCCATTTCCGTGGTTGATTGAAGAGATTTGGGATTTGGATCGGGAAATCTTTTCTTCCTCTTCACAGCTTTCTCGATCATCTATTTCTCCCAAATCAAATGTGAATGAATGCTTGAATTTCTATTTATAATTTTTGGGCTTTGTTCGAAATCGATAAATTGTTTGAGTTTTATTATGCTTAATGCTTCTAAAGGGCATTTTCCGATGAGATTCAAGTCCTTCCGGGGAAAATATTGGGCTCACGTACATGTTATGCACAACTCATTCATAACTTATGCACATGTTGTTGAGAGAGAGACCAGACTCTGACCCAAAAAAATTGGCGTCAATGAAAGTAAGGTGAGGATTGTGAATTTATATATGGGCATTTTCATAATTTTGCTTTTGTGCATGGTGTTCATGGAGTGTGCATGGCCCAAAAGTCCTATTTTATTTACAAGATTAAAGATTTGGCTCATTTCTGTAGTTTTCCTTTTTTTTTTTGGTTTTCTCTTTTTTTTTCATTGGGTTTTTGTTTTATTTTTTTTCTTCCTACGTTACTTTATTTGAGTTCATTTGGTTCTCGTTCTTTTCTTAGTATATGACATGAGATAAGTTTTTTTAATTAAAAAAATGCAAACACATGCGTGGTAGTTGAGACAATTGTTTTTATTGCCTCTCAATTTCAAATTACACTATTGTGATATTGACTTTAAATTTCAAATTACACGTGCATGGTATTTGTGATCGAAATAGCACCAAAATTTCCATCAGAGTATCTCTAAAATCTTTCAAATTGGTCATATATTAGATCGAAGTATCAAAATTTTACTGAAATTTTCAACATTACCGAAATATCTCTGAAATTTCGAAGATATCCTATATAGATACTGCTTCACCCCTATCGATTATTGGCAATCCTATTTTACGGATGTATCGAGAGATATTTTGGTATAGTCCCAACTTTATGACTTTATAGAGGTTTTAGTGTAGTATAAATTCACATTTCAAGTTTTTTTTTTATTAGAATGATACTTTTATCTAAATTACGAAAAAAGAGCCAAGATATTTCTTCGTTTCCACATCACCCCTGATCCCAAACAACTACGATAGATTTACTAACAACCAACGAACAAGGATGAGTTTCTCTCGTCCACTACGGCTTGGAGCGCTCTAGCTGATTCAAATGTCTGTTCCCACTTATGTTTGGATTGAAATATAAACTTGTTTGTGAAGGGAGAAATACTCTGCTCTAATCTAGCTAATTTGGCTAAACCTGAATTATAAAGAATTTGGATTTAACTCATCCAAATTACACTCATGAAGTGATTAAATTGATTTACTAGTACTTTAATTTGGCGCTTTGGCAGCTTAGCATGTGCCTTTACGCGCGCGCACGTGGGAGCGAGATGTTGATGGAGACTGGGAATTGGATGAGAGCTTGATCAAGCAAAGCTCCGGGCAAATAACATCAACCCCTCAATTCGCCCAATCAACGTTAAGGAATCAAAACAAACATTCAGAATTACGAAAAACAACCTTAACCAAAACCCAACACAACAGGAAAATTAAATTAATTGAATTCAAAAAAACAAAACAAAAACAAATATAGTAAAGAAATCCTGGGCTTTCTTTCTTTGATTATCTTTTGAGCATATGACGACCACATCAAAAACATTGTTGTTTGTTGTTACCTTTACCTCCCCAAATTCCGAATCTTTGTGGCTAATAACACAAAAAGTCCAAGAAATCTCATTGGGACATGAAAATTTACTGTTCGATTTCTTCTAAAGTTACAGTCTTTGGGTTTTTAATGTTACACTAAACACAAGGGGTTCCAATCAAAGGTTGTTACTTTATCAAGTTCGTCAAAAGGACTTTTAATTGGTTTCGATGTTTTTTGTTGCGTTTGACCTTTTTGAGGTTTTGAATGCATATTTCTGACACACCCACCTTATTTAACAAATGCGAATATTAATTACTTTTAAAATTTTATTAAAATTTTTGGTGACTGTGAGGATTTTGATTTTATTTTTGGTGAATTAGATTACAATAGATAGAAACAGATAAATATATTAATTCCTAACAGAAGTTGGGGCTGTTTTTATTTTTATTTTTTATACGAATTTCTTTTTGGGGATTTGGATTTTACGGGCCTAGGGTTCTCTTTTCATACTCTACTCGTCTATTTTGTGCATTTTTGTGATTGTAGAAGCTAAAGGACTCACTTGGGTCGTCGGTTCTTCAAAATTCCTCATCTGGGTTGTTCGAGTTCTTCAATTTCCTCATCTGGGTCGATGAGTTTTTGTGGTTTTTCCATTGTTCTTCCCCAGGTTCGTTGATTTCCCCACGTTTTCTCATTTGGGTATCGGCTAATTTTTCCAATTTCAACAGTTTTTGGGTTGAAATCGAGGGGTTTTTTCCCCCAATTTGCTTCAATCAGTAGGCAAAAGTTGGTTGATTTTGCTCATAGTTGCCATTGTAGGTTCTTCCTTCTGAGATAGGGTTTTGGTTTGTTTTGGGTCCTGGATCTTGTTATGCTGGCTTTCTGGGGAAATTTTGGTTCTGAGAGTGTTTTGTGAGGAGGGATTTTGATCCCTCTTAGTAGATTTGCTTATCCTTCCTTAAATGCTAGCTACAAGCTGAAATTTGATCAGGTTGGTGTGATTCGAATCCAAGTTATGGTCGAAGTTGATGCCTGGCTTCAGTGTTATAGTCTAGGGGATTTCGATGGTTTTCGGGTTTTAAATCTTCTGTGAGGAGCTTGAGCTTCTTTGCTTTGCCAACTGTGTGGAAGCCTACAGGAAATAATGTTTAATTCTCAGGGTGCTTCAAAGCACCCTTGTAGTCTGCTTGTGGTCACTTGTGGGAAAATTTCTGAAGAGAAATGTAATAAGGACATCGCAGATGCTAAGCTCAGATACCCGTTTCCGGAGTTAGTTTCCTCGGGGCGTTTGGAGGTGAAAATCTTTCGTTACCATTATCTTCTGAATATTAAATATCGAATTTGTTGCTCATGCTTGTGTTATCAGCATCTTCTTGTTCTTAACTTATTAGGTGAATTCCTGGTTTTGTTATAGTTTCTAAATTTGGCCTATGTGTGACTCTTTAAAATGCAGGTTCAAACTCTGACCAAGCCAACCAAAGAGGAGTTTTGTAAAATGCTTGAATCATATAAGCCGAATCTTGTATACTTGCAAGGAGAACAGCTTGGTAATAGTGAAATTGGCTCTCTTGTCTGGGAAGATGTCGATTTGTCGACTACTGAAGCTATATCTGAGATATTTGGTGCCACATTGCCTACAACTGTATGTATTAAATTTCTTGAACTTGCAAAATCCCGTGTTTGTATACATGATCTATGCCCCTGTTCCTTTCTTGCATTGGAGAATTAAGGAAAATATATTTCATGGGACGTGGTTGGTGAATTCCCTTCTTATTTGTATATAATTATGGCGGCATGCGATTCTTTAACTCTGGGTTAGTCATTTGACAAGAGACATTGAAAAACTCAAGGAATAGGTAAATGGGAAATGCCTTGTGATGTGTGAGGAAAGTGTGCATTGCATGATTTCTTGTGGTCTGACAATCTGTTTGCAGTTCATTCCTCAATTATGATTGATGTTTCTTTCTTTTTTATTTTGTTTTTGTGTGCTCTTTTCTGTTTGTTCTTTGTGCTATGCTTGGAGTTTATTTGACATGGGACTCAACTTCATATAATACATAAATGCAGGTTTATTTGGAGGTTCCATATGGTGCAACATTGGCAGCAGCCATTCACTCAAAGGTAATCTTAGTAAGGCTTATTAAGTATGCTTTTGGGAGTTCACTACCAAGGGATCAGTGAGAAATGGCTAGTTTGGCTGTTGCACTTTTGTTTCAGAACAGGAAGCCTGTTAATTTTTAATTTTTTTTTTTCGTCCGAACAATCCCGTTATTTTGCTTAACATGGTTTTGTTGAAAATTGTGGTTGAGTATGGATGTTTCATCTGCAGGGGATTCCTTATGTGATATATTGGAGAAGTGAATTTTCTTTCTATGCTGCTTGCCACTTTCGACATGCTTTACTTTCAGTGGTACAGAGGTACTTCTCTTTCTATTCGTTTATCTGAGCACGTGCATGAAGGGTGTTAGCTTCTTGGATTGGTTACAGGGAAGAGATGACATTTTGGTGTGCACATTTATATATATTTGCAGTAATGTTGGTTACTTATATAAATTGGTTAATGTTTGGTTACCGTCACTAGAGACACCTAATGTCATTGATTTGGATTATAAGGATTGCTTGTGCAATATGCATGAACATCGTTAGTTTAGACATCTTACGCTACTATATTCTGTACAAGCACTAAACAGGCTTGACAATTGCAGTTTTGTTGATTGCAGCTCATCAACTCATACATGGGATGCTTTCCAACTTGCATATGCTTCCTTTAGGATTTACTGTGTAGAAAACAACCATCTTGTTCCTGCTAACATATATAAATCTAGTGCGGAGCTGGGGCCATGTCTTCTTGGTGACCGTATAAAAATCAACGTAGATCTTCCTGAGGCAGATATGGAAGAAGATGAAGAAGGTTCCTTGGGTACTCTCCCTGCTATAAAGATACATGATGATGATGTGATCTTGAGGTTTCTTGTTTGTGGCGAGCCGTCCACATTGGTAAGATTGTTTATACTTCTTTTTTAACCAGTGTTTAAATACTTATTCTTCAGTTAGGAACACATGCACACGAAAGCGGGCAGAAATGAACATACTACCAAATCATCCATGACTTATGGGATGACTTCTTTTCAGGATGCAAGCTTATTAGAACCTTTGGAGGATGGTCTCAATGCCCTCTTAAACATCGAAGTAAGTGTGATTTTGGCTAGTCAATTTGTGTTTCATTTTCCTATAGCTCTAATTAGGGGAAGATTTTCTTCTTGCCCCTTCAGAAAGTGCTTTGTGTTCCCTATTAAACTTATTGAAGAAATGATAATTAGTACTGCCTTACATAACTTGCTTAATTTTATATCTATCCGAAAATTAAACAAAAGCTAACTTACTACCCTTGGTATCATCATGCTGCAAGGAGGTCTTATTTTTCTTCATTTTATTGTTTATGTTGATCCAGATGCGTGGGAGCAAGCTGCATGGAAAATTTAGGTATGCCGAATCCTTTAAATAGTTGATGTATATGGTGGATGCTCTTTTATTATTGCTTGATTGGGTGTTCGCAATTCTTCAATAGTATAGTAGTTTGCATCATCTTATTGGTTTAAATGTTAACTGTTCATGTGGAGAAGGGATGCTGTTGACCTTGTTCGAAAGACAAAGTTGCCATTTTCTAATGGGTTTTTTTCCTTATAAAAAAGGTTTTAAATATTAGTGCATTTTGGTATTTGAAACGGCTTCATTGCTACATTAAACTTTCAAACTGCCTGGTACTTTTTTATTTTTATTTCCCCAATGTGGATTTGTTGAGCTATGCCATAGAGTGAATAAAATTAATGAATGAATGCTTTTTAATGTGATTAGTGCTCCTCCGCCGCCTCTTCAGGCTGGGACATTTTCTCGTGGTGTCGTTACTATGCGATGTGATGTATCAACTTGTAGTTCAGCGCACATATCACTTCTTGTGTCGGGCAGTGCTCAAACTTGCTTTGATGATCAGGTAATCCTAAAGGACTTGTGTGGAAAATTTCTGGTATTGGGAGCTGTTCAACTTTTAAACCTTGTTACCTGTTTACTTTCAGCTCTTGGAGAATCATATAAAGCATGAAATTATTGAAGAGAGTCAACTCGTACGTGCATTGCCCAAAGATGAGGAACCCAAAGCACCTCTATCTGAACCACGGAAGTCTGCTTCAATTGCATGTGGGGCTACAGTATTTGAAGTTAGCATGAAGGTTCCTGCATGGGCTTCACAGGTTTTTACCTACGTCCTCCGATCTTGGTCTTTGCTAGCATGATATTGAAGAACTGTGGGGACACCAAAAATTTATGCTCCCATTTGTTAATTTTGATTCTGCTTGTCAACGCTCACCTGCCCAATCTGCAGTAGTAATCAAATTCTCCCTTCTCTTAGTTGAGGGGATTTCAAGAAATTGGGGTAGGCTAATTTGTTATAGGAGGCATCTAATTCTCATGCCCAAGAACGAGCCTCGTGAAAATGGAGATTCTAATTTTATTGCTACAACATCAGTGTTTGGGAAGCTATTTGTTCTACAATCTGGTTATCTAAGGAGCATTCTTTCTTTTTTTTTTTTGGAAAAGCAAATTTATCTTGTTGGCTTGGGATCTTCAGTGTTAATTTTTTTAGGTTGAACAAAAATGGATCAATTTTTCCAGTACTTTATGTAATTGTCGGATTTGTTGTGGCTACAATTTCAGGTTTTGAGGCAGCTCGCACCTGATCTTTCTTATCACAGTTTAGTTGCACTGGGCATTGCCAGCATTCAGGGATTACCTGTGGCTTCTTTTGAAAAAGATGATGCTGAGCGCCTTCTCTTCTTCAGTTCCAATCAGGGGAAAGATGATGGATCAAACGACTTGATTCTCAGCAGCCTTCCTACTTGGTTGAGACCACCTCCTCCTAGTAGGAAGAGATCTCAACCATGCCCAGACACAAGCCTGGGTTCTCTTGATGGCCAGGGGCTTCCACGTTTAGCTGCTTCTAAAATAGATGAAGACAACAAAGTGGCTGGAGCAATGAATGGGGATAGCACACCTTTACTTCCAGCCAGGCAAAGATTGAAAATAGCTGCAATGAGGCCCATTCCTCATGTTCGTCGTCCTAAAATGACACCCTTTTCTGGAATGTCTGAGGTAGATGGCCATGATGGAGGCCAAGTGAAGGCTCATATGCCTCCTCCTCCACCCACAAAGCTCAGTATTGTTGGATTAACTCCTACAACACAACGAAAATCATACTCAAGCTCTTCTCAGGCTAAGCAGATTATTTCCTTGAATCCTTTGCCTTTAAAGAAACATGGTTGCGGTAGAAGCCCAATACATTCTTGCTTAGAGGTGAGCTATGGTTTGCTCAAAGTGTTAAATGAATTTTTAGGTGTTGAACAAGTCTATATATTATACACACATGCACAACTATAATATGTCTACATTGTAACCAATGTACATGCGCTGGAGATATTTTTTTCTCTTGTAGGTTGCAACCATGTGATAAGAAAATAATATACATGTGGCTCATAGAATAAAATAGCTGTCAAGAAAGTAAGTAGGTTAGTAAATAGGGAACTGGTAGCAGGAATTTCTTCTCTCTTTTTTTGTTTTCTCCAAAATTGTATCGAAAGATGTTTTCCTTGGAAAATAAGAATTAGTAAAGGTATAAGAGGGATGTTATGGAATAAAAGTAAGTGCGGACATGAGAGGAATTCCACTGTTATAATAGGATAGATAAAGAACATGAATTTTTTTTAATGTTACTCCCACTAGATGCTTAACCTTTGGGGTTTAACTTTCTTTTTATTGCATTCACTTATATCTTTTTACTTTTTACTTCTCCCTTGAGCAGGAGGAGTTTTTGAAGGATGTAATGCAGTTTCTAGTTCTCCGAGGACATAATCGGCTCATTCCTCAAGGTGGTCTCACTGAGTTTCCAGATGCCATTCTCAATGGAAAGCGTCTTGACCTCTACAACTTGTATAAAGAGGTGAACTCATCAAATTTCTTGGCCAGGATTAGGTTTCACTTGCCGAAGTTGTGACTAAAATAACTAACCAATGGAATTTTATAAATTTTGTTATTAAAAGTTATGGTGTTTGTCAGGTGGTTACCAGAGGCGGCTTTCATGTTGGCAATGGCATCAACTGGAAAGGACAGATCTTCTCAAAAATGCGCAATTACACAATGACCAATAGAATGACTGTATGTCTACAATCTCCCTTTTGTTTTGTTTTTCAATTTTGAAATATTTTATGCTGCAACATCTGCAAAGAGGTAGTAAGCTGACTCTGGGCCTGCCTGGGAAGGAAAAGAGAGAATGAAAGGGCGGGACCAAATTTGTGAGACATGACTATGGGAGAATAGTACTCACACCTAAGAATATTTGGGGATTGCTTCCAATTTGAATATATATAAAAAAGAGTATGTAATTATGAACGGATGAAAGGGGACGTAATCACTCATTCTTGATGTGAAAGTTCAGTAAGTTGTAACACTTTAATTGATACAGGGTGAGTCTGATTCTTGTTTTCACAGGGTGTTGGAAATACACTTAAACGACACTACGAAACTTACCTCCTAGAATATGAATTGGCTCATGATGACGTAGATGGAGAGTGCTGCCTATTGTGTCACAGGTTTGTATTTATCCCATCTTTTTTTTTCTTCTCCAGTGGTGAAAAATGATTGTATGAGCTAAGGCCTGCTTTCTTTAATTTGGAAACTGTTTTACAGTAGCGCAGCAGGGGATTGGGTAAACTGTGGAATATGCGGCGAGTGGGCCCACTTTGGCTGTGACAGAAGGCAGGGTCTTGGTGCTTTTAAGGTATCGCATTGCAAAATCCGTAAGTACCTTGTGGCTGTGAAACTAATTCCTTCGGCTTTTATATGTTAGTTTTTGTTTCGACTTTGCAGG
Source organism: Gillenia trifoliata (assembly GCA_018257905.1). Taxonomy (NCBI): domain Eukaryota; kingdom Viridiplantae; phylum Streptophyta; class Magnoliopsida; order Rosales; family Rosaceae; genus Gillenia; species Gillenia trifoliata. Next base: position 14,549,051 of record CM031082.1, read on the forward strand.
ATTATGCAAAAACAGATGGACTGGAGTACATATGTCCACATTGCAGCATCAGCAATTTCAAGAAGAAACCACAGAAAATTGCAAATGGATTTTCCCAAGGCTCAACAGTATCACGGCCACTGTAATTCAATTTTGCTCCTTCAAAATCATAATTAATATTATTTTCCTGTTGGCTCTCTGATTTGGAGGTTGCTTCCCTCCCCAATCCGGCACGAGAAATTGTTGATTTGTACGGCCGATTAGGCCTTAATTGCATCGATGGTAAAATAGGAGACGAAAGATGGGGGGAGGACAAAGTTAGAAAACAGCAAGTGTAGTAGAGCATACTAGTTAGCGTAGGCATTTCGTTTCGGGTGGGAAATTTCTGTCCTCTTTTTAGCTCCTCTTACCTTTTAATTTCAGTCTGTTTTTGTGTACTCTTTGGGAGGGGGGTTGGGGTTGATAGTTTAGAGATCCCATGATTCAGAAAGGGTCGTTGTAATATAATGCCGCTATCGTTAACATATATAACTTTATTATGTAGCGTTTAATGAAAGACTGATTACTGACCTATCAACACAGTTCTGTCCGTCTATCTAATCCGCTGATTCGATATGAACCATTAGATCTGCATCGTGTGGCAATGGGCAGGTCAAGGTGGGTTTGCCCTCCTATACCCGTCCGTGCCACCGGTCTAGTCATTGGATTGTATAAATAAAAAAAGAATCAAGAGACAAAAGTGTGCATAACGTATTATTTACTTTCCTATGTCCTAGGGTTTTGACGTTTTTCTTCTCTGCTCCTGCCCCTCTTTTCTTGGCCAAGTTATTGGATGGAACACAAACAAGCCTATTGGACATTACATAAGGGATCATCTCCGATGGGAGATGCAAAAATGTCCTGGAATCGACATTTTACATATCTAATGAACATGATGTAAAATACTTGTCATGGCCAAAGAATGTAAATTATGTAAAATACTTGTCATGGCCAAAAAAATGTAAATTTGTTATAAATTGTATTGGTGTGTGATTGTGTAAATCTTGGGTAGATATGAATTACAATGCTATCATAATCCTAGTGTTTCTATTCTACTATGTATGTACTTGGTTTCCTATAAATAAAGGCACTAGCATGAGGGAAATCATTCATCACAATTTCCCTCATTCCTATTTCTCTCTATTTTCTTTGTGCCGCCGGCCTTCCCTCTTCTCGTTCTTAACTCTTCAATAAAATAGGTCACAACACGTTATCAGCACACTTCTGACGCTGAGCTACGGAATCTTAAGGGTGTTTTCTGCTACAAATTGATCCACTATCATCATTTGCAATCCAAGTACTTCTAAAACACTGTCTCAATGTGGATATTTTTTCAACCTTGATTGCGTGAACCTTCACCATGATGTATGAACCCAATTTTTATGCTTTTAAAAGAATTATAATCTTTTGCTAAATATTGTGTCCGCATTAAATTTAATATATCTGCTATATATTACTGTGAATTGATGATTGTGTGAACGGATGGAAAAGTTAGGTTTTTTTGGTTTTGTTTTTTTTTTAAATTATTATTTGAAAAAAAAAAGACCATGAGCCCAGCTGTGCCGAGTCGGTTTCAAGCCGAACCAAGCCGCACCGAGCCACAACTTTAGATGAGCCATCCTACTCAGAACCCAGATCCAAAACGACGAAGTTTCGTGCGTCTTCTTCCTTGGACCACGATGGAATCACGGTGGCTTGCAGCCATCTTGCCGTGCCTCACTTGAAAACCTATCCTCTCTGATGATGATTACTGAGATTTCCATTAAAATCTAAAAAAAAAATTCGAAATCCCACCGTGGATTTCCTAGAATTTTTTTGTCTCGCTGTCAAGAACCTCGAGTTCTTTATCGAATTCTTGGTTCCTAGTCGCGAACCACGTCTTCCTTCACCCTCAGACTGCAACCCCGACCGCAGTAGCGGCGTTGCTGCTCGTTTTCCGACAAACCTGCACACCCAGCTCCGGCTGGGTTACCTGCACAGGACACCCGAGGCCTTTTTGGGCCTCTCCTTTGTCTCGGCCCACCTGAAACCATCCCCAATTTGAGCCCCTTCTGCTTCTCGGCCAAATCCCACCAACCTGGCCCTTATTGGGCCTAGGCTTGATCTAATTTTTTTTTCTTCAGTCAGCCCCTGATGAGCTTTGGGCTCACTGCCACCCACCTGTGGCCACTTGGGCCTCATGCTCGAGTCTGCCAGCTGGCCTGCAGCCCGGCCACCTAAGTTTTTGGGCTTGTGACTCCAAACTTAGTCCACCTAAATTATTTGGGCCGTGATTTTCACACCCTGTAGACTTATGTTCATCTACTTGTTTTTGCTATTTATGTTTATTTTGTTCTATATATATTGCGTTTGCTTGCAAGTATTCATGAACTTGAAGTTCATAAATTCGAACTCGAAGTTTTGAATACGTGTCATAAATCCGAAGTTTCCTTAAGAATTAAATACCCACGAAATCCGCAGTTTTTCATGAAAATTTAAACCAAAACATGTCTAATAGAACCTGAATGTTCTACTCAATGTCTATGGACCGTTTTTCATTGACCACAATCTTGTTCCATTCGTTACAGCGACATGTCGAATTTGAACAAACTCGACTTTACTGCTCTGGAAGTCTCTAGAAGGAACTACCTCAAGTGGGTACAAGATGTGAAGCTCCACCTCACTGCAAAGAGTCTTAGGGATACCATTGAAGTTGAGATGGATAACCCGGTTGGAGAAGCTGACAAAGCAACCGCCATGATCTTCATCCGAAGACATATGCACGACGCACTGCTGACTGAGTATCTCACTGAAAAGGATCCAAGAGTTTTATGGCTCGCTCTGGAAGAGCGCTTTGATCATCAAAGAGATATCTTCTTGCCTGAAGCAAGCCACAACTGACAGCATTTATGCTTTCAAGACTTTAAGTCTGTGAATGAGTACAACTTTGAAGTTTGTCGAATCCGACCACTTCTCAAGTTTTGCAAAGAAGACATGCTCAAGTGGAGAATCTCGAAGGTATCCATGGATATTTCTAATTTTCAAGAAGCATCTACTCCGATGGAAGATTAGATTTTAGACATGGGCCTATATGTTGGCCGAAATTCACCACTAGTGGCCAAAAACCACTAAGTGGCCGAACCACCCTATCTTTTGGTTTAAGTTTTGAACAATTTTCCTTATGTGTTTGGATGATTTGTTTGGTATTTGTTTTAAGTTTTTGGATATTAATTTATGGATCTTATTTCTCGAATGATTAACGGAATGAATGACCTTTTAATTTCCTTATACATGTGACCAATTCAATTTATTTCTAGGTATGTTTTGTGGGGAAGTTAGTTGTCTGGCAGTTAGTGCAACCAAACACACCATTTTGCGTGAACGCATCTATTTTACTAACTTCATACCTAAAATATCACCTCTGACAACCCTTTTAGGCTCATCCAACCTGATTGAGGGGTATGACACTGCCCACTTAATGTTGTCCAATGGTACTAAATTAACCATTAAAGAGGCACTTTACTCACCCCATTTCGGAAGAACGTTGTTGAGCTTTAAAGATATTTGAGATAATAAATACCACGCTGAAAATGGAGTTGAATTCCTTTGCATCACTTCCTATGAATATGGCCAGAAACATATTCATGAGAAGATAAAGCGTCTTCCAAATGGCTTGTATATTACAACCATTTGCTCTGTTGAGATCCACCACGTGGCCGGCCTTAATAGTGGGCTTGCAATGGAAATTTTGCTTTGGCATGACCGTTTGGGACACCCTGGATGAATTATGATGCGCCGTATCCTTAGTACTTCACAAGGGCATCCCTTTACCCGCAGTAAGGACTTCGTTCTTCGCACTTTTTCATGCCAAGCATGCTCCATGGGCAAGCTAATAACTCGCCCATCCATGCATAAGATCCAAACAGATTCTCCCAAATTTCTTCAAGGGATTCAAGGGGACATTTGTGGACATATTCAACCATCTTGCAGACCATTTAGATACTTTATGGTATTGGTTGATGCTTCCACACGTTGGTCACACGTGTGCCTTCTGTTCACTAGTAACGCTGGATTCTTCAAACTCCTAGCTCAAATTATTAAGCTAATGGCTCACCACCCTGATTATCCGATTAAGTCGATTCGACTGGATAATGTTGGAGAATTTACATCGAAAACTTTTGATGACTATTGCATGTCTATTGGCTTACTAGGTAGATTTGGATTAGAATGCTATCATAATCCTAGTGTTTCTATTCTACTATGTATGTACTTGGTTTACTATAAATAAAGACACTAGCATGAGGGAAATCATTCATCACAATTTCCCTCATCCTTATTTGTCTCTATTTTTTGTATGCCACTGGCCTCCCCTCTTCCCGTTCTTAACCCTTCAATAAACTAGGCCATAACAAAATTTACATTTTCTTTTACATCTTTAGGAGCTAAATCCCACTAGTTAAAGAGAGAACAGTAAATGGGATCTCAAATTTATATCTCTTCCATTGAAGTATAATTCATGTTTCCGGAAATGTAAATATGATTTTTTCATCTCAAATTTATAAATGTTGATTAAAGATACTCTAATTGAAGTTTAATACTATGACAAGATTTACAGCAACATTCTGTCAACTCAACTCAGTGAGTCAGTGGCACTATAGATTTAAAAAAATAAGGCATATTTACTTTTTACACACATTTCTACATATGAGAAGAACAAGATGTAAAAATATAACGGTAAGGTAATATAACCTCATGAAGTAAAGTGCCAATCGTTTGGGAAATTGAGGAAATATTACCAACAACGAAACTCATTAAAAATTTCTAATGCCCTCTCTCCAGATACTAGGCACCTGAGTGAGACTCTCCAAATCCTTCTACAAGCTACATGCATACATATAAATAACGAGTTTATGAATTGAAACGAAAGCCAGAATCTGAAGAGAGAATTAGTAATGGAGGGATCATCATCGTCAATCTCTGATAATACTACTCTTCTTTTGGTTGATGAGTTCTACTTTTCAGCTCTCCATGATGATGATGAAGTATTTCCCATCTCTGATGAGAAATATGCACAGGACTTGTAGCTGAAAGAGGATGTCCTCTGCAATTGCTTCATCAACCCCCCAAATTACTACTCAGTCCCCGAGAATTGAGGAAGATGTTGAAACCCTAATGAAAATGTTAAAAGGGAAGGAAAAAGAAACTGGCCAATCTTCAGAGCGTGTTTATGTGGGATCTGCATGGACGTAAAATCGACTGGAGAAATGTTTAGAAGCAGTGGCTGCAGTCACACATTTTGCACCGATTGCATTGGAAGATATGTTGGGACAAAAATTTTGGAAAACATTTCAATTGTGAAGTGTAAAGGTGAGTTGGAGCCACAGTCATGCAAGTCAATTATTCCTAAGGAAGTTTTTGATAGGTGGGAAAACGCCCTTTGTGAGTTACTGATTCTTGGGTCACACAAATTTTACTGCCCTTTTAAGGACTGCTCTGCCATGTTTGTGGATGATGGATGGAGAAATTGTGACTGTCTCTGAGTGCCCGCATTGCCAGAGACTGTTCTGTGCTCAGTACAAGGTTGCATGGCATGCAGGAATTGAATGCTGGGAGTTTCAAAATTTGAATAAGGATGAAAGAGAGAGGGAAGATATTATGGTGTTGGAGCTTGCTAAGAAGAATAAATGGAGGAGGTGTCCTACTTGCAAGTTTATTGTGGAAAATAATGAGGGCTGCTTACACATTAGATGCAGGTTTGCATTCATCTATATAAAAGATTAATATGGTTTTTCATTCTTACTGTCACACGGTCACGTGAATCGTGATGTTATCAAACCTTTCATATTTAATTACCTGTTTTTCTATTCGGGTTTTTCTTTAAAATTTTATGTTTTTGATCATGGTAAGGTCTTTGTTCTACTCTTGATGCAGTTCTTCAATCATGGCGTACATTAATTTTTAGATCAGGATTATTGCTTACTGATTGTTTAATATATATATGACACGCCCCGACCCGGATGTTCAGGTGGATACTCAAAAATTGAGGTGTGCTGGCCAACTGCCCCGTAAGGTGTTGAAAGCCATTTGAAGGAATAAGTGTAAATTAAAGTAAGAAAAATGAAGTTTGAATAAAATAAAGATTGAGTGTGTAGAAGTGTGTGTGAACCAATAAAAATACTAGAGTATCTAACTTTACAAAGTGAAAAGTATACTGAAGTGAATCACCCGAAGGTGGTAACTACAGTTACTAGGAAAAGATCCGTACATTGAAGAGGGAACTATACTACCGCATCCCGATGTCAAGAGCTTCAAAGCCTACTAAAACCTAGAAGGGCGCAAAAACAGAAAAGTGGGAGTGGGCAAAATCAATAGTTTTCTAAAACCTTTACTTTTCTGAAAGTGGTAACCCTTCACCGTAAAAACCCGTAATAATCTCAAAATCATACTACATAGTAAGTACGAAAACCAATGTAAAAATGAAAAGTCAATTATTTTCCAAAACAGGTAGATAACAATAAAACTTCAATATAAAATCTTTCTAGAGACCCCAACACGTGGAATTCAGCAAGTGATCGAAAAATATCGCAAAGTTCCATGGCATCAGTGAAAGCAGGTAAATCATAAAATCACAGATAAACAAATATGGTATGCTCATTAGATAATGTAGACACACGAGTTCATGCAGAGATATCTGAAATGAACAAGCTGAGTGTATTAATCTACACTCAAGTACTATATACACGTGAAGCTGGCGCTAAGTGCATCACAACGAGTTCTAGAAGTAAAAACAACTAGAACAAGCTGGCACCTACAATGGATCCAAAGTGAACGTATCGGTGCATGTGAACATACACGTAGTTGGTCCTAGTCCCGGACAGTACTAGACACCGTGCAAGCAATCCTAAATAAGTAGGTGTAAACACATAAAAACATGCCATGGGTTATATCTCAAATCTCATAATTAAAAGGGGATAACGCTCAAAACGTTGCATTTCTAAAAGTAAGGCGAGTAGTAAAACATTCTAAAACAGTGTTCACAAATAATGCAAGTTAAAAGACCGATAACTCAATAAAACATTTGAATTTCTAAAACCAAGTAAAATAACAATGTTTAACGCATCCACGTTGATTGGGGTCATGCTCGAACATACTACTTCGAATTCCTTCAAATGTTTATTTGGATCTTCCATAGACAGCCCATGCATGGTATTTGAGAATGTGATGCTGCAAGCTAGACTTCAATTCGAATTCATCAATCTTGCCTTGAGCCGCCCTAGGATATTGAATGCATAAGGGCACGACACTGTCTAATCCTGAGGCTGAAAGTTCCTTGATTGTTCGATTATCCACAACCATGGCTTGTTCTTCCTCTTCCTCTTCTTAAATTTCGAATTCAGAGCTAGAATTAGATTCTTGCTGCTTCCTTTTCCTTCTCAATGTTCGTTCAAAATCGTCATCAAACTCCAAGATATGTGCATGAACAGGTTGAGAACTTCGAGTCATAAACTAGTACCTGAAAAAAAAGAAAAATTAAAAACTAACAAAAAAAAAAAAAAAGCAAAATCCAAGGGATTAGCAAAATTGCTAATCCCAGGCAATGGCGCCAAAAATTGATATGCTAGAAGCTAACACACAATTTAAAATTCTATAATGTAATTGTACTATGGATAAGTAGGGATTAGAGGGATTTGCTAACTACTTAAAACAAACAAAAATTAAACTAATTAAAACAAATAACAAACGAATGGGGGAATTGGTTTGAAACAAAGTTAACTAAAATTAAAACTGAATGCAAAAGCAAATTTGAAGATTTAAAACGACAAGGTTGATGACAATGATGAAAAGCTAGCTAAAGGATCCTTCTCCACACACAAACATATGCATACAAGTTGATTACCAATTATTCCTTTTATAAACCATGAATGACAATGCCCCAAATTAACCGTGAAACGCACAAATTAATTCTTAGTTTTTCCGAAATTTATTGATTTGAATGAAACGCAACTCGCACCAAATTATTCTTATCAAGTTATCTAACTATGAAACGCATGATAGATAAACATATCAAAGATCATTAAGCTCTATGAAAATCATAAGCATTGACCACACAATTGAAACTATGAAACGTATGATACTCTTGCCTAAGATTTTACTTAACACAATCGATGTCCCTTCGATTTTTACTACTTATGAATACAAGTTCATAACGATTAGGTGAAATTCACTTATATTCGAGCTCCAAACCCTAGCATGCAAACTAAGTTGGCCACCTTAATAAACATACAGGGATAAGTTCTCTATAAAGCAGATAAGCAAATCACATTCACAATTTACGAAGAAATAACTGGATAAATCAACTCATAATAAACATATGTTCATGTCTTCAACTTCACCCTTAGCTATAAAAGAAGTTAGTTACTCATGATTGAAAAGCAATTCACAAGAAACATTGAAAAATAAACTAACAAAATCACAAAGGCTTTGATAGAGACAACTTTGAATTCCACGGCTTCGACTTGAACATCTTCTTGTCTTCACCTTGGATGGATGGATGGATTGAAGGGTGAATGGAACGGTTTTTTGGGGCTGAGGATGTGGTAGAACGCAGCAGAGAAAAAGAGGGATGAATGCGTGAGGTGGTATGTTCCCCCAAAAGGGCTTGAATCATTGAAGGCCTCCAAGGGCACGATTTAGAGAGACTTTAGACATCCTTAGGACTCCTTGTTTCATCTAAAATAAGTGCGGAAACACGCATAAAATGACTGCCACATTTTTTTCCTTGAAACCAAATCCCACTAGGACTCTACTGCCTGTTTCGACCTTTCATCAGTAAAATAGTGATAACTAATTCTAGAAGCATCTTACTTGAGATATGTAAAATTCTATGGAAACTATACATCTAGAACTTTCCATCCATATATAACATGACACGTAACTTGTTACAACCAAAATTTTATGTGAAATTACGAAAATACCCCTAGTGGTTAAATGTTGACTTTCATTGACTTTTTCGAGACGACTTGTGAAAATTATTTTCTATACATATTCAAGTAGTACTCGTCGATACGAACACGTGGACGCAAGCGGAACTCAATTTGGAGTTAAAACGAACGTTTTATAGAACTTTAAAGCTTAGGGGCATTTTAGTAATTTTCACACCCGTATGTTAATTAGGGTTTTGGGCTGGCTGCTGTACAGCCAATTCCCTCATTCTCTCTCTCTCTCACCCTGACCTATCTCTCCCTCTCTCTCTCTCTTCCCTTCTCGGCCAACATCACAAAAACTACAAACCAAAACCCTAGGTTTTGGACGAATCACATAACCATCGAACCGCCGCACAAAACCATTACCATTATGATCGTTTCGTCATTCTGGATGAGACTGTGATTTCAGAATCCCCAAAATCGAGCCCAATCGGCCAAATCGACGCCGGAACCAAAACGACAAACTATCATTCAAGTTTCTGTACAATCCTGACTTAGGTAAGCCTCGAAACCATTTCCATTGGTTTTATTACATTGAGTAGGTTCAAATCAACATAAAGAACGTGGATTTTGGTGCAGTTTTGAAGGAGAACGGAATTAGGGTTTTCCGAGGCTTTCCGGCCAATTTCAGGCCATTTTTCTGGCCCTAACATAGAAAATAGGCTACAAGGCTCAAACGGGTTAAACCTACAATACATATACAAGGGAAAAGTCTATTTGGCTATGGTGGTTATCAAGACACCTTCATCTTGTTATATTGTTACGCAACCAATTTTAACGCTTTGAACGAAAATGGCATCAGTTCTAGCATTTGGAACTAAAAATATGAAAAAGCATTCCAAGTAGTAACCAAGTAAAGAATAATGAGATCATGCAACGACTTAGAAAACAAGAAAGTTTAATGATTAAACGTAGACAACTCTCCAAACAAAGCATACCTCAAATCTCACAGGGTTGTAGCGTTAATTCGAGTGACTTCTTTCAAGCATGTTAAAAACACAAACTTTTTCTTTTGTGATTAAATGTGAATTCGTTAATGACAACTACAACTAAGTATCAAAAATCAAAAATCAAGTCATGCAATCAAAAATCAAATCCTCATCATTGAGTTGGAAGGTACCCTAAGACACAAAAACAAACAAGCAACCTAAAACTACCCAAGAAAACAAAAAAAAAAAAACTGTTTTTTTTTCTTTTCAAAATTTTAAATTGAAAGCAATGAAAAACAACATTAATAGTGATAGGTGGTGAAAATTGACGAAAAATCATACAAAAGCATTATGTTTGGACTCCTAACATTGTTCCCGTTAGAAAGAAGGCAAGTGCGCAAATACGCGTTTGTGTAGATTATCGAAGCTTCAACAACGAGCCTCTTGAGGGCGGGGAAAAAGCAAATTGAAGCCTTCATCCCTAGCATATCAAGAGAGACGAAGCACAAAATATTCATGGATAACTAAAAGGTTATGAGTAGCAATTCAAATGCTCAAACACAAGAAGTTAAGCCACTAAACAATGAGGAGACAGATTTTTATTATAACGTCCAACCAGCGCCTCCACAAATTGAAGACGGAAGATAAGCAACAGTCGACGAGTTACAAAAAATCAACCTTGGCATAAAGGACAATCCAAAGTCGATCTTTGTTAGTATGCTACTCGCTGTAAAAGAGCTACAAGACTACACATGCTTGCTCAGGGAATATAGAGACGTGTTCGCCTGGGGGTATCAAGACATGCCAGGGTTGGTTCCCAAAGTCGCCATGCAGAAACTAGCTGTATCTGACCAGAGTCGATATGTTAATCAGGCTCTACGTCATTTTCGACCCGAACTTGCTGTACAAATTAATGTGGAAGTCGATAAGCTCATCGCTACAGCCTTCATTGAAGAAGTCCAATATCCTACTTGGATCTGTAACATTGTCCCTGTGAAAAAGAAGTCAACTGGGCAAATACGCGTCTGCGTAGACTACATGGATCTCAATGAAGCATGCCCCAAAAATGAAGCATGCCCCAAAAATGATTTTCCAGTCCCTAACATCGACCAGCTAATCAATGACATGAAAGGCTTCAGCGCTTTGTCCTTTATGGACAGGTTCTTTGAGTACAATCAAATAAAAGTGGTACCCAAAGATGAAGAACACACAACCTTTCGCACTCCAAAAGGAATATACTTACACTATGACGCCTTTTGGCTTGAAAAATGCATGAGCGACATATCAAAGAGCCATGACAGTCATTTTTTACAACATGCTCCACAATACAGTCGAATGCTACGTTGATGATTTGGTTGTCAAAACCAGGAAAAGGGAACACGACCTAGATGATCTTAGAAGAGTCTTTAATAGACTTCGTAAACATCAACTCAAAATGAATCCCCTAAAGTGTGCATTTTGGGTTACATCCGGCAAGTTTCTCGGATTTGTTGTCAGGAATCGAGAAATCAAAGTTGATCCTACCAAAATCAAGGAAATTATATAAATGCCTCATCCTTAGAACCTACGAGAATTATGAGGGCTACAAGGAAGGGTTGTTTACATAAGGAGATTCATCTTAAACCTTTCTGGAAGATGCCAACCATTCCCCAAGTTAATGAAGAGAGGTGTGCCTTTTGTGTGGGTTCAGTCGTGCCAAAATGCCTTTGATAGCATCAAAGAATATCTAACGAAGCTCCTAGTGTTAGTAGCACCAATCAAGGGAAGGCCATTGATTTTGTACATCGCCGCACTCGACAACTCGTTGGGAGCATTGCTCGCGCAAAACAATGATGAAGGAAAAGAAAATGCTCTCTATTATCTTAGCAGAACTCTAGTAGGGGCAGAACAAAATTACAGTCCTATCGAGAAAGTCTGCTTAGCATTGGTATTTGCTGTCCAAAAGCTACGACACTACCTTCATGCTAATAGAGTAATCCTAATATCCAAGGCTAGCTTCTTATGATACTTGATGTCAAAGCCAATACAGTTTGGGAGGCTAGCAAAATAGTCTATCCTTCTTCCCGTGTTCGAGATCAAGTTCGTATCACAGAAGGCGATAAAAAGACAAGCACTCACAAATTTCTTAGTTGCACATCCTGTTCAGGACAATATGGAGTTGCCAGGAGATATGTCCGATGAAGAAGTGTTTTCAACTGAAATAGTCAAGTGACAACTTTACTTTGATGGAGCATCTAGAAAAGGAAGAGTGGGGGTAGGGATTGTATTCATCTCACCATCAGGAGGTATAATACCATACTAATTTTCCCTTATGTCACTTTGCCCAAACAATGTGGCAGAACATGAGAGACTCATTATTTGCCTCGAAATTGCACTCTAAATGCATATTGACCCTTTGTAAGTGTTCGATGACTCGTAGTTAGTTGTTAAACAGCTAAACAACCAATACACAGTGAAGAATGTCAACTTGGTGCCATATCACAAAAGGGCTAAATATCTCATCTCAAGATTTGAAGACATCTCCATAGGTCATGTCCCAAGGTCAGAAAATCAAATGAAGTTAATGCCATCACAACTTTCGACCAAGAGGCAGAAGAGTCAGACTGGTGCCAACCCATGATTGAACACCTACGACATGGAAGACTACCTTGTGAAACTTATGCAAGAAAATAGCTGACGTGAAGTGACGAGCGGGCCGCTTTGTCCTCCAAAACGACATTCTCTATAAATGATCATTCGATGGAGTACTCCTGAGGTGTCTATCAAATGAGGACGCTATCAGAGTACTTTGTGAAACTTATGCACGCGAGTGTGGCACTCACCAAGCTGGACCCAAACTCTCAGTAAAGTTGAAAAGGATAGGGTAATACTGGCTGACTATTGTTCAAGATGCTATGAAGTTCGCATCTACTTGCAAGTCATATAAGTTACATGAAGATTCCATACATCAAACTCCACTACCGCTCCACCCCACAAGCATATCCTGGCCATTTGAAACATAGGGAATGGACGTCATTGGTGTCATCAAACCCAAATCCTTGTGCCAACACCAATACATCCTTGCTGCAATTGACTATTTCTCCAAATGGGTCGAAGCAATTCCCTTAAAAGAAGTGAAGGCTGATGACGTTGCAAATTTCAAAAGGACCCACATCATCTACAGTTATATGGTCCTTAAAAAATGCAAGGCCATGGTCAAGATGGCCAAAAAATACAAATTCCAGCACGCCTTCTCTGCAAGCTACAACCCATCATCAAACTGTCAAGCTGAAGCTTTCAACAAGATGATGTTTAACATCCTCAAGAAAATGGTTTCTAGAAACAAAGGAGATTGGCACGAATGCCTCCCCGAAGATTTATAGGCTTACATAACAATTGTTTGCACATCAACAGGATGCACGCCTTATAGCTTACTGTACGGCTCCGAAGGTGTGTTACCACTAGAAGTTTAGCTACCATCTTTACAGATTGCCACTCAGCTAACAAATCCAGGTGAAAATGCGAAGGTGATGCTAGCAGAGCTCGAATCACTCGACGAAAAGAGACTCGGGGTTCAACAAAAGCTTAAGATCTATCAGGCCCAAGTCGCTGGTGCATTCAATAGGAAGGTCAAGTTCAGATCATTCTCAGTCGATGATCTAGTTCTGACCATTTGAAGGCCCATCGTGATTACCAGAAAATTACATGGAAAGTTCGAGTCAAAATGAGAAGGACCCTACATCATCACTAAGGTCTTCACCAAAGGTGCATATGAGCTCTCAAATTCGGAACGAAGATGCATCTACCCATGCATGAACTGAAAATTCATCAAAAGATTCTACACATGAAGAGCTCATAACACCAACTCCAATTCTTAAAGAACTACAATGATTTGATCCCCACAAAAGGGGTACATAGGCATTCTAGTACTTGTACTAGACACAACCACCCAAATTTTAAATCTCTTTATTCCCCAAATCAAAGGGGTGAAATACGTTTGGTTTGATCCCTTCACAGGGTACGTAGGCAACCTAACCCAAAATTAGGTGCAGCCATAAAAACTCAAAAACACTATTTTTCCACAAATGGTATCTTGAGTGGCTAAAATGATAAATACTGCAAAATTCAAGCATATATAGACTACAAAAGTGCTACTTAGATGAGCAAAGTCCATAACAATAAAGGAATTACAAGCAAGGAATGAAACATAAAATATAAGCAAGAAATGCAAAAGGAAACACAATAAAGCTACTATTCTGCATTGGTGTAGAAGGAGATGAGAGAGTTGATCAACCTATGGATTTCTATCTCTTGAGCTTTGCTTGTCTTGCGCGCCTCTTTGAGCCTTGGAAGCTTCTCCTGCTTAGCCCCAACTTTAGCCTGACGAAGTTCTTGCTCCATTTGCCACTGTCGTCCTAGGGAAGCCTCTATATTCTTCATGCGTTCTTCTAGAGAACCCTTTTTAGACTCAAATTGTTCTCTTAATTGGCCAGCTCGCCTCTTTGCTTCTTCGGCTTGCCTCTGTGCTTCTCTGACATCGGCCTATGTAGCTTTCACATCCTTAAGCTCCTTCAACGAGTCGGATAACTGCAAGTCTAAAGTATTTATAGCATTAAAATATTTCCCATAAGCATGGGCCAAAGCTCCAAGACGTTCTTCATGTACGTCGTTTTCCTCTGCAATGATGGCAACATTCTCAGAGTAGTTTGTAGCCACACCGAAGATGTGTCTGATGATTTTGACAAACCCTTCAAATTCAGGTGCCACAAGCCTAAGAATTTGGACTGTGGACCCTAAAAGATCCAACACTTCAAAAATACTCCTACGATGGACAAGCAAGTCTTTTGGAGAATCAAACCAAGAAATCTTATCAAAGATATCCTACACTTCTTTGACGATGAAATCTCGCCTAATGTTTTGCCCTGACGAAACAATAATTTTGGGCGACGAAACAATTTCGTCGCCTAAACTCGATTGCCACGCATATTTTCGTTGCCTTCAATCGTCGCTCGAACGTGGATAGGGCGACGAACGTATATCCTTCGTTGCCCACATGTTTGGTCGACGGACTTTGAGCGACGAATTGTGGGCGACGAAGTATTGGTCGCCCAAAAGTTTAGGCGACGAAATATGACTTTGGGCGACGAAATTTTGTTTGTCGCCCAAGTACCTTTTTGTACTAGTGATATGGTCCATGAATAATGCTAGCTTTTGAATTTTCTGTCACGGTAATAATTCTATGGTACTGATGCACAGAGTGATTAAAATATATACAGTTTGAAAATTTTACTTCATTATAAGTTTACTTTAATATATGTTCTCTCTTTCAAAAATAATGCCTAGGCACCTGATCAAAAGAATCCCTAGTATTATTTTTGCTATCACTTAGGATCCATTGATAATCATTTCGTTTAGTTTTTAATTTTAATATTTTGTGCTTGAGATATAAGGAAAGTATATGGGAGAATGAGGAATGAAGAAGAGTAATAGGAGGGAGGAGAAGAAACAACAAATAATTTGAAAGTGAAAACGACTGAAAAATAATTTTTAGTTTTTATTTTGTGCACATTTCCTTATACATTTTTTCTACATCTCTTTCATAATTATTCCTCTACTCTAACATACAAAAATAAAACTAACAACAAAATAAATATCAACACAAAATAAAACTAAACGAAAACAGTTATCTGCACAAACTATAAAACCCAACTTTTTCTTTACAAACGTGCTTAAAGTCTAAACAACGATCCCTTGCAAAAAGCTTAAGAGATAATATCCATGACAAAAAGGAAAAGATTTAATTTTGAATCGAAACCTAACCTACAAAGAAGGTCCCTCTTTACTACGACTAATAATTAACCTCCCTATAATTGCATTAGAAACTAGCAATACTAGTGTATCAATCGTTCCCACCTTCCTTAGTCTTCACCTATCCCTCTGTTTCCCATCTTAATTTAAACTCTATGGATGTATGCATGTTTCACTGCCTTATGGGGGCCTCCATTGTCCCTCACCTTTGCCTCTTTAATTCCTTTGTTTCCCAAAATATCACTTTCATACTATTTTTTTCCCCTCTTTCCCTCGCCAAATGCTCGCTTCTTCTAGGGTTTGGAGAGCAACCATTTGCTCGTTTTCCACCATCGGTCTTTCTGGCCCATGCATGAATTCAAATTCAAAGCCACCAAAAGGTCCCACGTGTGCTAGTTTTGGTTGGGATCTTGAAGGTGTGTAACCAAAGAGAGGACATAAGTCATCATATAATAGGGACTGGCTACAGTGCTCGCAAGCATTGAATGCTCACACCGATCTCACTCTAATTTCCCCCCTCTCTCCTCTCTCCTCCCTCATTTTAATAGTGAGATCGGTGTAAGCATTCAATGCTTGCGAGCATTGTAGCCTACTCCCATATAATATATGTAAAAATACTCAGAAAAGAAGATCACGGCACCATATACTTCTTTTCCAAAATGTCAATGATGATATGGAAGATCATGATCATCGACAACTGTCGGGCCATGCGTGGTTGCACACTTGCAACTTTGATTTGGGCTCCACCTTAAACATTGATCTCAGTTAATTAGGGCTAAATCCTTACTTAGGGGGGTATTATTAAAGATACTTCGTTAATGATGCATATTTCTTGAATTATTTTTGCTTGATTGGCTCTTTGTTTTTAATAAAGGAGTTTGACGCCTATTTTACTGCCCCATAGAGCCCACATTATAATTACACATGTAACTCAAAATTTGTATATAATTATGTTAGTGCTTAGTGGTTTCTTGCCTCCCCGTTCTAAGTAATTTTATGGTCCTGTCCAAGTCAAAGGAACTTTAATAAAGAGAGATGGAAATCACGAAATGTTGCTTAATTTTTCTTTCTTGCCTTATTAAATCGAAAGCAGGTCACATCAGACTTCTAAATATTTCAGCTTTTAATTTAGTCTGAGAAAGATGGTCGTACGCATGATGAAAATTGTTGAGTAAAATTGGGAAATGTTCTTTTACGATGATTTGCGATCCACCCATACTGGAGGAGGGGTTTGCATTTAAGATATGTTTAATGTGATATCGCCAAATAGCAGTAAATTACTAAATTGGGATGATCTTGCCAGTTGCCACCCAACAAATAATACGACAATATAAGATCATAAGACTTTGGGGAGATCAGGGAAATTTTCTCCACACTTTTTTTTCTCTTTTTGCACACTATGTTCATTAATTTTTTTATAGTTTATTCAATTCGAATAACAAAAATAACAGAAATATGCATAATAAAAAACAAGTGTGCAAATCATTTTTTAAGACCAAACTCATGTCCTCAAGATTTTATCCAAATTATCTTTCTTAAATTATGTTCATGATGAATTCATTGCAAAGTTTACTTGTAGGGTAATCAAAGTGAACATGGTTGACAAATATGAACTAACATCCAAATTAAGAAAATTAACTGTAGAACAAATTTAGCCTCATCTCGTCACGAGGACTAATGCATCCAATCTAGGGTTTTGGCTGATATATTGTCTAGGACCATATATTATTGGCATTGTAGGCGCAGGTATCAATTCATAGCAGTAAATCACAGAAAGTCTTTGCAGATCGAGCCTCCTTTTTTCATAACTAAACAGTCACTTAATCAGATGCGTTATCAACAATAATTCCTACGTATATTGTTAGTTACAAAAATAAAGAACGGCATTATTTAGACCTACGTACTTTAAGCTTCTCCGCAGAGATCCCAACTACGTTATATGAATGCTGTTCAAGTGCTGACAAAAAAAAGAAAAAAAAGAATGACGTTCAAGTGTATTAGGTGATTATGTACGAATTGTTGAGTCAATTCTAGTTATGGTCAGCTAATTGTATTAATTTGCATGCAGCAAGCTCGGTAAAAAGAAATTGTCATAATAGAATTACTTGCACCGGAATCCTTTCCATAATTATAAGTATGTAATTTATTAATTATATTTGTTTTAGGATTCCTTTCACATATGAGTTGTGTCAAACCCTATATATATTGTAACTATTGTAAATTATTGATTTAAGTCATATTTTTACATGGTATTTTTCGTCTAAGTTTTCTTTTCTAGATCCTAGGGTCTCTTCTTCTTCTCTCATTCAACACCCAAAAAAAAAAAATCACCACAATCGCTTTTTGCTGTCTACCAGGTCTAGGGATCTACCCATCTCCTTTTCATTCCTCATCTTTAATATTTCTTTTTTGTCCTTTTGTGATATTTCTTTACGGTTTTTTCTCTTTCTCATGGCGTCTTCTTCTTTTTCCAGTCCTCAAACCTCTCACTTTGTTAAACTCACCGAACAAAACTATTTGCCTTGGCTTTGTCAGATGAAGCCCCATCTCGTTGGCCACGATGTCACATTCCGGACCGGCTCTGCCGTAGCACGATATTGTCCGCTTTGGGCCATGCCCTCACGGTTTTGTTTCTGGGAACTCACGAGCAACTTCACAGTGGGTCACCAATCATGGGATTGCTCTAGCCCAAACTCGCTTAACTTCGGAGTTCCGATGGAATCGGAAGCCAGTGAGCTTCCAAAAGGCCTCGTGCTAAATGGAGGTAGGCATGTACATATAAGGCACATCACCCCCTCTTCGTTGGTCGATGTGGGATATCACACACGATCTTTGGAAGTTTGTGGATGGCTCTCACCCTCTTCCTTCCTGCACTATTCACGATCCTAAATACAAAGAAAAAGGCAGCGACAAAGTTTCTAAAATTCCTAATCCCGCCTATGCTACATGGATTCAACAAGATCAATTGGTTGTTAGTTGTATTATAAGTGCCATCTCTGAGCCTCTTCTTACTCTCACTATTGAGTATGCCACTGCCAAGGATGTATGAGACTGCCTTCAAGAATACTTTGCTCATAATTCCATGGCTAGTGAGGCTAGTCTTCGCTTTCAACATCTTGATCTCTCTAAAGGCAGTCAAACTTCTGATCAATATCTCAACCATGTCAAATCCTTGGCTGATAAACTTGCTTTTATTAATCAACCTCTTGCTGACAAGGAGCTTGTTCTCACCACTCTTCGTGGTCTTGGTCTTGACTATCGAATGGTTACTACCGTTCTCATCAATGGCACTCTTTCATCATTCACCGAGTTTCAATCCAAAATCCTTACTTTTGAGCAACAAGCTCTAATTAAGGTTAAGCCACCCGATCCTTCTTCTCATTCTTGAGGTGGTGGTCATGGTGGTGGTAGTCGTGGTGGTGGCACTAGTGGTGGTTGGGGTGGTGGCAATAGCCCCGATGGTGATCACAGATATTATCAGCAGCAGTAGTACCCATCCACTCAACATTAGGGCGCATGGCCCGCAGGAGTACAACAACAGCAACATGCTCAACATCAGTGGCTTGCCTTTGTTCCAAGCTTTAGTCAACAGCCCCAACAGTAGACTTTTTAGCGTCTGCCCAGACCAACAGCAGCACCTGGCCTTCTTGGGCCTGCATGGTGCTACACGTGTAACACTGCACAACACACCCAACAGACTTGCCTACATAAATATCATGGGCACAATGCAACCCCTCCATTCGCCCGATCCCAATTCACTCAGTCCGTTGATCCTAATGATTATTTTGACACTGGTGCTACTCACCACATGACGGGCCAATCCTCAGTTCTACATGGGCTCAAATAATGTTTATATGGGTAATGGCGATTCCGTGAATATCACTCATACTGGTACACTTCCTTTCGCTCTTGGTCCCACTAACTTTCATCTCCGTAATGTTTTTCTTATTCTTGAACTTCGTAAAAATCTTCTTTCACTTGCTAAGTTTACTAAGGAAAATCTTGTTTTCTTTATTTTCGCTCCCAATTTTTATCAAATTTATGACTTACGCACTTGTCACTTGCTTTTCAGGGCTCGTGTGAGGATGGGCTTTATCCTCTTACTTTGTCAACTTCCGTGTCCCTCAAGCCTTCACCACCATCTTCTCGTCCACCTGGCATCAATGACTTGGCCATCCTTCCTCCAATGTTATGTCTCGTCTCTGTTCTAGTTTAGGTTCAAATGTTAAATTAGACAAGTCTTTTTGTATAGGTTGTACCATTAGCAAATCAACTTAGCTTCCTCTTTATTCCAATAATATTAATCGTGGTTGTTCATTATTTTATACCATTCATTCTAATGTGCGGATGTCGCCCGTTACTTCTGTTAGTGGATTTCGTTATTATGTTCTATTTACTTATGAATTTTCTTGTTATTCATGGATATGCCCAATGAAACAAAAAATCCGAAGTTTTTGATCACTTCAAAACTTTTGTGTTTATGATTCAAAATATTTTTCATTCAACCATTATGGTTCTCCAAAGTGATAATGGTACGGAGTATGTCAATCAATCTTTTTCTACCTTTTGTCATGAAATGGGCATCGAACAACGCTAATCTTGCCCTTGTACTCCTTAACAAAATGGGCTTGCCGAACGCAACCATCATCGCATTGCCACCTTACTTCAGGCTTTACTCCACATTGTCGGCCTTCCTCATAATTTATGAGTTGAAGCCGCTATCACTGCCATCCATCTCATCAATCTTCTCCCCACACATGTTCTTAAGTGGAACTCACCTTACTATGTTCTCTTTGGTTCTCCTCCAAGTTATTCTCATTGTCGTGTTTTCGGGTGTCTTTGTTTCCCTCATCTAAAGCTGTATGTCTCCCATTAATTAGAAAGTCGATCCAAACCTTGTGTATTTATCGATTATAGCCCTCACCATAAAGGTTGTCGGTTTCTTGATCCCCAAATAGGCCGTGTTTATGTGTCGCGTCATGTCATTTTTAACGAAACATCTTTTCTTTATAGTGCTTTGCAGGTACATCGCTCTCCAGAGTATATTGAGCTTTCTATTTAACCTCTTTCTACACCTGACTGTTTCAATAGATTATTTTTCCAGCCTCGACACTTGGCCAATACACCTCCTATCCAACCTGCTCCTAACGTAGCTCTTCCTCTGCCATATGAATCTCCCCCTCGTGCCCAATTGTTAGTAGGCCCCAGCTCTGTCTTGCTGCCTACACCAGCCCCAGTTTTTAGCGGTGGCCCACTTCTTACTCGAGGTTCAATTCTTGCGCCAGCCCCAGCTTCCAGCGCAGACCCAATTCATGCGTCAGGCCCACTGTCAGAGAGCCCACATTCTACTCTCTCTTCTGCACCAAGCCCAGCATCTCCTGCATTCCACGCGCTCCAGCTTGCCTCCAGCTTCACAGCAACCTCATGTCACATCACAACCACTTGTTATTGATGTTGTTCCTTCAACTACTCAGTCTATTCACCTCATGGTGACTCGCCTTCGTGAAGGCATCTCCCAACCCAAGACTCGTACTGACGACATTGTCCGGTATCCTCTTCCTCATGCTCTCTTTACCTCTATTAATTTCGGTGAACCCACTTTTTTTTTTCTCAAGTTTCTAAGCATTCGGAATGGCCCACTGCCATGATTGAGGAAATTAATGCCTTGCTTCACAATCAGACAGACTCTTGTTCCACCCCGACCGAGTCATAAATTGTTGGTTGCAAATGGGTTTTCCTTATTAAGCGGAATCCAGACGGTTCTGTTAAACACTATAAAGCTTACCTTGTGGCTAAGGGTTTCCATCAACATTCTGGCATTGATTATTCTGATACATTTAGTCTTATTGTAAAACCAGCAACTATTCTCACTGTTTTGAGTTTTGCTAACTCCTGTGCCTGGCTGCTTCATCAATTACATGTGAAAAATGCTTTCTTGCATGGGTATCTTCAATAAAATGTTTAAATGGCTCCACATCCTGGGTTTGTGGATTCTGTTCGTCCGAATTATGTATGTCGTCTTCATAAGTCATTATATGGTCTCAAACAAGCCCCCCATGCATGGTTTCAATGGATCAGTTCTTTCTTATTCTGCATTGGTTTTTGGCAGAGGCAAGCTGATTCCTCTCTCTTTATTTTTTGGCATGCCTCTTCCATTATTTACTTATTATTGTATGTTGATGATTTTGTTGTGATTGGTAGTTCTCCTGACCTTCTCACACAGTTTACCGCTCTTCTTGGTTAATAGTTTGACATCAAAGATTTGGGCTCTCTTAGTTACTTCTTGGGTTTACAAGTTACCCGTGCATCTACTGGTCTTTACATCAATCAACTGAAGTATGCTCATGACCTCTTCAAGAAGTTTGACATGCTTGCTTCCAAGCCCACTTCTATGCGTCTTGCTGCCAAGATCTCTCTTTCTGCTTCTGATGGTTCTCTTTTGGCTTTTCTTACTTTGTATCGTAAGTTCGTTGGCTCTTTGCAATATCTCACTCTCACTCGCCCTGATATTTCTTTTGCTATCAATATTGTTGCCCAATTTATGAGCTCCCCTCGTACTACTCATATGATTGCTGCCAAACGAAATCTATTGTATGTTAAGGGTACTATGTATTCTGGCATCACCTTGACTCCTCAGCTTCCTATCGCTACTTTGTCTGCATACTCTAATGCTGATTGGGCTGGTTGTCCGGACACTCGTCGCTCCACCACTGGCTATCTTGTTTATCTTGGCTCTAATCTCATATCCTGGTGCTCTAAAAAGCAGCCGATTGTGCCTTGTTCTAGTGCCGAATCCGAGTATTGCTCTCTTGTTCATGCTTGTGCGGAAACCACCTGGATTTTTTTTCTACTCTATGAGCTTGGTGTTTGGTTATCATTCCCTGTCTTACTTCACTGTGACAACCTCAGTGCCACTTATCTAGCTTCTAATTCTATTCATCATGCTCGCACACTTGGCAGTCATCGCATTTGTTATATTTCGTCCCACGATCAACCTGCTGATCTCTTCACTAAAGCTCTTCATCAGCCGCGTCATCATAATCTATACTCCAAACTTGTTCGACTAGGCTCGTCCAGTTTGTAATGAGGTATTATAATAGAATTACTTGCACCGGAATTCTCTCTGTAGGTACTGGTATTGTTCCTTGTTGGTTGGTGTTTGATCGTCTTGCTCACACAACTTATGAGTTATCTCTATAGGTGTATCAGCAGGTTTGCAAGCAAGCATTCCAGTCTCTGTTAGCAATCCCATCATGTATTTCTGTTGAGATAGGAAAATACATTTCGGTGATCTGGACACTTCAATCCCCAAGAAATACCTTAAGTGACCAAGGTCTTTAATCTCAAACTCTTTTGTAGTGCAACACCGTCTTCACTATAATTCCCTGTCTCCACTATGTCTTCTACATAAACAATCTACATAAACAATCAATGCAATGATTTTATCTTTCTTACGCTTTAAGAATAATGTATGGTCGGAATTGCTTTCTCTATACCCAAACGCCTTCATTGACTTGATGAATCTGCCAAACCATGCTCGAGGCGACTATTTGAGGCTGTAGAAAGACTTCTCTAGCTTGCATACTTGATTCTTAGAAGGCATATTACATCTTGGTGGAGGATCCATATAGACTTCTTTTGTTAGATCTCCATGCAAGAATTCATTCTTCACATCAAATTGATGGAGCGGCCAATCCAAATTTATAGCTAGAGATATAAGAACTCTGATGATATTGATTTTCGCACCTGAAGAAAATGTCTCCTAGTAATCAAATCCATATTTTTGTGTATACCCTTTTGCTACTGACCTGGCTTCGTACGTTTTATTGATCCGTCTTACTTCAGTTTGACTATATAAACCCATCTGCATTCCACCGTTCTTTTTCCTGGTGGAAAGGGAACCATCTCCCAAGTAGCATTATCCTAAAGAGCTTGCATTTCTTCGTTTGAGGCATCCTTCCACTTTGAATCTGTCAGTGCTTCTTGTACATTACGTGAGATTACAACAGATGACAACTGCTTTGTAAAGCCACATTTGATTCAGATAACCTGTGTGCTGAAACATGGTCACCAATGGGGTATTTGACTTTGGCTTTTGGATCTGCTTCATATTAGACTTTTGAAAGTCTTTTATATCTCCGTGGGGGAAGTTTTTATGTTTGTAACAAAGAATTGGTTAATTGTAAATTATTAACTTCACTTGAACTTGTTACCTGAGTATTGTCTTCCTCTTCAAGATAATTTGATTGATTTTGTGACTGGTTTGAATTGTCTTCTGATTGATTTGGTGGCTGATTTGAATTGTTGTCTTCACTATCCCTCTAACAGGGAGAATCTTGCAAAACAGCAAGAGGCGACCAGTCGTCAATAACAAGCTAACGCATCCCGACTCGGATATCCTAAAGGATACCAAAATCGAGGCATGTTGGCTGACACCCCAGAGGGTGACGAAAGCCATATCATGCGGAAGATGTGGAAAATTTCGATTAAAATAAAAATAGAGTCTAGAACTAGTGATACCAAGAGTACGAGTGTGCAAAAATACGGGTAGAACCCTTAATACACAGCATGCAATGTTCAGAGCATAGTTAAAGTGCAGTAAAGAATATACGAATTACTCACATCCTCAGTAGGATGGATGAAACATATTAGCGGAGTAAGGAAATCCTACGTTTATCTGGTACTGAAGTCGTAAATACCAGAACCGCGTCGCTCGCCACAAGTCCAGCTACTAAGTTATGGAGGAGCACAAAACAGAAAGTACGAGTGGGCAAAAATAATCGTTTCTCAAACCTTTGCTTTTCGTAACATAAGTAATCCCTCTTTGAAAAACATGTATAGTTTCCCAAAAGCATACTACATATAGTATGAAAACTGTCAAAACAGTATAAAGGCACAACTGCCAAAGATACGGGTAAACACAATTATCTCAACATAATATAGTATACTCATTGTTGGGGTCTTTTTTTTGTTGGAAGGCTTCACTGGGTTTGTGTTGTAAATAGGTTGACGAAGCCTTTGCGCCCCATTTTTGAGTTAGCGAGAATTAGGCCCAAAGCATCCTGAAGGAGAAGCGAGTCCTAAGGAATACTTTGTTGTTCTTCCAGTAGCTCCTAAGTGTTTTGATTTGATGTTATGTTGAATGTTTCCAGCGATGACAAAGTATTTCCAGTGGTTTTGAAGTGCTTCCCACAGTTATCAAAGTTCTTCTCCCGAGGCTGTTGAGGTTCTTCTTCTGGGGGCTGTTGAAGTTCTTCTTCCAAGGGCTGTTGAAGTTCTTCTTCCAAGGGCTGTTGAAGTTCTTCTTCCGGGGGCTGTTGAAGTTCTTCTGGGGCTATTGAAGTGACGAGTAATCGTTAAAAAAAAAAAGGCTTGGCATGAGAGCTTGAAGTGTGGGAGCTAAAGATCCACAAGTTTAGCAAGTGAGATGATATTTGGTGTTAATTAGGCTTAAATTTAGCGTGAGAGGTTTCTAAGAGATTTTGGTGGTGAATGAGTTAGTCATGGTGTTTGGATTCATGTGTAGGAAAATGGGAAACTTAAGGTTTGGCTTATAGATTTGGTGTTTTTTACAGTGGATGGAAAGGAAACAATTGGAAGCAGGAGAGTGAGAAGCTTGAGGCTAAGCATGTGGCTAGTGCAGGAAGCTGCAGTAGATTAAAGAGAGATTTCCAGGTGCTGGGAGTAAGGTTTTCCTCTTTTGCTGCAGCTCCAGCCCCCCCTCCCCTTCCATATGATAATGGCTTGCTTTTATAGAGGGTGAAAACTTTCTCTTATTTCTGCTGGGCAAAATGGTGTGCTGGAAACCGCTTGTTTCCGGTGGGTAAATGGATGGATTGGAACCTTCTTATTTCCTATGGATAATAGGAGGCACCGGAAATGGCTTATTTCCAACGGCTAAAAGGGTGGAATGAAATCTTCTCAACCCCTCAAGCAAGCCCCGTGAAACCACATGTCTTGGGTCCATGTGAGCTTGGTAGGTGTTGGGTTTAAAAGAATGTGTTTTGTTACACCCGTCCCAAAATTTTATGTGAAATTACCAAAATACCCCTAGTGGTCAATGTTGACTTTTGTTGACTTTTCGTGACGACTTGTGAAAATTTATTTCTTTACCTATTCATGATGTACTCGTCGATACGAACGGGTGGACGCAAGCGAAACTCAATTTGGAGTTAAAACGAACGTTGTACGAAACTTTAAAGTGTAGGGGCATGTTAGTGATTTCCTCACCCGTAAGTAAATTAGGGTTTTATAGCTATCTTGAATTGGGGTAAGGGTTCTCTTTTTCGGTGGTGCTTTACAGTTTTGGTGATAGAGTTATGGTTGCTGCAAGACATGGGGGTTATCGCGAAAATGAGTTCAGGGACCGAGGAACATCTTTTGATTTGCCAAGGAGGGATTTTGCTACGGCCAAGGAGGACTATGAACGGATTAGAAACAGAAATTCTGATGTTGAAAGGGGTCAGGTTGGGGATTTGATAGACAAAATTCAGGTTCGGCAGATTGATATTAAGGAGGAGAGTGCGGCTAATGGTGGGTACTGCTCCTCTTCGAGTAGGAGTGATTCCAGGATGTTGTTATTGTTCATAATGTTTTGCATATGAAGAACGCATTTGGATTTGGTCCTCAATAGAGCCTGAGCCAAAAGGAATGTTTCTGGATGAAGCAACGAGTTAGGGGCGGTGATTAAAAGGGTTAATCAATGATCTTTTTTTTTTCACAGCTTCAGACCTTGAAGACTAGTCAAAAAAAAAAAAAAAAAATTCCCAAATGCCCAGTACATTTGATTAGCACTTGCATGCGTGAGGTGGACACAATCTTGTCGGTATTGACAAGAGAAAGTGGCTGAATTGAGGTTGATATTTTAAAGTTGGGGATGCTAGCTCGAAAAATACAGGAGAATAGCTCATTCATTGGTGCGGAGCATGTAAGAGGTGCATGTGCTGATCTCATTCAAGTTTGCGAACGGTGGCAGAAGCAAACAGTTCAACCGATTCCTAGATTGGATAAAGATTGAATTTGTTAAGACCCAAGTTGAAGGCCAATATATCTGGGGGAAAATTTACAGCAACCACAGCCCAATGGACAGTGGGTTAAATGTCCAGATTTGGAGACCTCGAAGGTAATTTCTCTCCTTGATGTGCAACATGTGTGAGTTGTTTTGGCATCCTTGTTGGTGGTACAACACTAATCTACATCCGTGTTTATTTTGGTATGTTCAACAAACTAAACATGAACCCACGATGAGGAAATCTGTAAGTGAGCACTGGTGGACCCTTCTGTAGCTCTTGGAATTCCCCCACCTCCTGCTGATTAGAAAAATTTAATAGGATTTGGTGAATGGTTCGTATATATTTTATGTGAATGGGTCCAAGAAATACAGAAGCTTCTTAGCAATCTCACTGCAACATCAACGACAGTACAAACGCGTCGTTCTTCCTGCAATTCTCATTTCACGTTCCATATACCCAGTAATTCTTCAACTCAACGCTTCGAGGAGGGCAACGCCGATGGGAGATTTCACTCCCGAATACCTGTGAGTGGACTTTTGTTTTATTAAATGGTTTCCATGCTTTAAAATATTTATAATTTGGATAGTTTTATTATATTAAATGATTTTGAAGCATGAATTTATTCTTTATTTCCGAGAGTGCACAACTAACACAACTTCAATTACCGACAATAAGAAGTTGTTGAAAATACATAACGGCTTGTCAGAAACAGGCACAAAGACATATTTGCGATGATCAAACGTCGTAAAAAATATGTACTTCCAATGGTGAAGCTTTGTTGGTAATACATATTTGCAATGGCAAGCTTCGTCGACAATATATATTTTCGAAGATGAAGCTTCGTCGAGAATATGCAAGAACGTTCTTGTTGTGACATCCCGTCCTTTTCCTTTTTATTGTAATTTAATTCTCGAGGGATATTTTGGACACGTGCGTGTTATTTTGTACACGAAACCGTGTAATTTTTACTGTTTTGGTGCCCCCAAAAATCAAAATATCACTCTCTCTCTTTTTCCTCTCACACTCTCCCCATCACTCTCTCTCTTTCCTTCATTGATTGTGCACAGTACACATCGTCGAAAAACCGACGAAAATCTAAAGTCACCACCTTGTTGGTCTCGACGCCCTGAACCCAACAGTGTTAACCGTTTGTCCAAACTTCCAGCCGTTTGACGAAAATCGCACACGGAAGAACCAACATTCCCGGTGATATTGTCACCATTCCATACCAAGGTGAGGTTTCTAACTACTACCATTGGATTCCTCTTATTGAATAGATGAATTTTCATGTCATTTGCTTGATTTGGTAGAGTTTTGACGTAGATCAAAGAGCTACAGTAGCCGAGGTCTTTTAAGAGAAATACAGGCCATTTCTTGATCTTTTTTGGCCAAACCAAGGTATATCGTCATTCTACTCATAGAGTAACTTCATTTTGGCATAAAGAACATGAAATTTGGCTAAGAAATGAAGAAGATATGAATGTTTAAAGTTTTTTCAAACTACAACGAGTTGCAGACGGCGGCGACCTGCAGTGGACGGCGGAGCTCTAGCGACCTGAGGTAATGGATAAGGGAATATTCTTCAAAATATTCCTTCAGAATATTCCGTTAAAGTTAACGGAGATTCCAGCATTTAACGTTAAATCTAACGGTGCCAACTAATGGCAACAATTGACCGTGATTGGTGCGTGAGCCGCGCGTGTGGCACACGTGAGCCGCACGTGAGGGCGCATGTGACTACTTTTTCAACTTCCGTCGACACGAGGTGACTTGTGACTACGCGTACCACCTTGTGGCAGTATGTGTGGTATTTTTTTCGGAGCATTTTTTACCTCCGTATTGAGCAAACAAGAGATAAGTGTCGTTTATTAGCTTAATTTGTAATCTTTATGAGTTTAATCATTATTATAGTGATATCTCATATAGGTGAGACTTATCCAGAAGACTACCGGGGCTACCCCAGGATGGAGGGGCTACGACCCGGCTACTTACAGGTGAGTGAGTGGGTCTTTGTTTTGGTAAACATATATTTATGTATGGTTTTCACAGCTTTCTTTAAGTTGTTAGCATGTCTTATATAATATGTGATTGTTGGAGGTAGAACATCCGTATTATATTTGCCATACATTTTCTTATATTGTTTTGACGTTATATGTAGAACACTCAGGTATCAGTACTCAGTCCCAGGGTCAAGACTAGTTTTGACGTTTGGAGGTTCACACCCAGTACCACTACCCATCTTTGGATCCATTGTAGGTACTAGCCTGTTCTAGGTTGCACTAGACAAGTAGCACAACGATTAGCGTTATGACTTGCGTCATTATAGTACTCAATGTATTCTTATATACCTAGCTTGTCCTCGTAGTTTATCTACTTGGGCTTGTGCGTTTACATATAGGTGAGCATTTAGTTTTGTTTTTGAGCATTCTAATATGGTTTTACCATCTGTTTTATGGGAGTACCCGTATTACTATTATAGTATTTTGAGGATCATACCGGGGAGTATGACGTATTTTCATAAACTATACATGTTTTTCAGCGAGGGGATAGCATGCTCTAGAAAACAAAGATTTTATCAAACTTTATTTTTTGACCCACTCACCTTTTATGTTTTGCGCCTCTCCAGGACTTAGTAGCGGTCTTGAGTACTAGTGAGACGAGGGCTTCCTTCGGCTAATTGGTGGTTCTAACAGCTTCTCTAGAATAAGTAGGATTCGTTTCGTTCCTACCTTTAGATTTATGTTCTATAATATCCATCCTCACGAGGATGTGAATGTTTTATATTCTCTGCACTATTTACTATGCTCTGACTGTTATGTACTTGTAATAATGGGTTTTACCCATCACTGCACTCCTTACTTCCGCTTCCAACTCTAATTGACTCATTTTTCTCAATCACTTGCATAATTGGCTTTCGTCACTTAACACGTGTCGGTCAGCACCTCTCAACACCTGGCATGTCAGGATCAGGATGTGTCACTTGTGGAAACAAAGCATAAACATACTTTTTTTACATGATCTTTTATATACTTTGCCATTGGAACTGAACCAGTGGTGTGCACAATTGTGGATTTCTCCTTATTAGACGCGTTTTGCGCACTTTGTTTCTGCATGAAAAGGAAAGGAAAGTTAAAACTCAACCATCGCACATCAAGCATCTACATGTAAGGCAAATAATATATTAACCATCATAAGATGATAAAACTTCAATGAAAGTTTTACCTTTTTGCTCAGGCTTTTCCCATTTTTCAACCATTTTACACCAAACATATTTAGATGCATTGGATGGGCAGTTAATGTATCTCTCCCCAGTAGTCTTGTACTTGTGAAAAACTGAATTCCTCAACGTGCTCATCCAATCGGCATATATTGTTTTAATATGTAGTTTGAAAGCAGCTCTCATCTCTTTTTCAAAGCATGTGTATGTGTATCCAATTCCCGTATAGTCATCCATTTGCTCTTTTGGATAGTCTTTAAATGCAATCCAAGGCCTATTAATAACTTGATTGAAAAGCACCTTATAGTTCTTGTAGCATCTATGGTTACAATCCTGTAAAATTAAAATTAGATTAAAAAATAAACATATCTATATAGTTAACTTTGACAATCATGGTTTCAATGAATTATGCTCATTACCTACTATCATGTAATACAATTGAAGTGCCATTCCCATCTTTACCCTTAGCCTTTCCTTTACCTTTCTTTTTGGTAGGACCTAATAAATAAAAATAATAATGTATTTATATGTTTAAAATATAATCAGTTACAAAAATGCACATTTTAAAACTGAGATACAAATGGTACCTTCCAGACTTGACGGTTGAGTCTCAAGAGATGTTTGTTATGTCTTGATATGCTAGAAGCTAACACACAATTTAAAACCCTCTAATATAGTCGTAGTATGGATATGTAGGAATCGTTCTAGGCTGGGGATTAGAAGGGATTTGCTAACCATTTAAAACAAACAAAAACTAAACTAATTAAAACAATCAACAATTGAATGGGGGGATTTATTTTGACTTAACTAAGACTAAACTAAATTCGGCTATGTAAACAAATTGAAAACAACAAGCAAAATAAATTAAAGACAAGTTTAGCGATAATTGTGAAGTCTAGTTTTATGTGTTTTTGGCTTTCCTTGTCAAACCTGTAATATTTATTCACACAAGCTCTTAGATGAATTTCAATTAGATTAGACTTAGGATGGTACTGTTGAAGTCTGAACCTTTGAAGAACCAAGTATGATCTCAAGAAAGGTTGGTACATGCATATACATTTCACGTCATGTTTATTATGCCTTTCTGACTAGTTATATCGTCTAATCAATAAGAGTATCTGCTTCACCCAGAAAACTGGCACACAATTTAAGAAAACCCACATGGGCTCTCTGACACTGTTCACTATCCCAAGAGTGAGTTCTCACCGTTGATCTTTTTAGATTGGTTTTACAAGTGACAAGTGTCCCTTGGGTGTCCTTCTATTTTAAGAAGGATTAGGGTTTCATTTCTGGTTGGTGAGGAAAACTGATTTTTTGGAGAGAGAGTGTTTTAAAGCTTTGAGCTCCCTCTCTGTCCTCTTTGAAAACCCAGCTGAAAACCCAGCTGCAAACTTATATTTTGTTCATTAAAATCTTGTGTCAACCCACACAAATCTTTTGAAAAATATGTTTGCATTGTTCATGGTCTAAAACTTTGTTTTTCCAAATCTTCATATAGACCTTAGTCTTGGATTCTCAGTTAGTTTCTTCCTTCAACTCTTTGACTGGAGAAACTGACTTGTTATTGTTTGAATCCACAGCTGCATTTCATTTCTACATCTTCACATCATTTGCATGGTTCATGCTTGGTTTCGGTGCCACAGAAGATGAGCTCATAGGTACAAGCTGCCCTCTTGTGAAGACTGAAGAGATCTCCATTTGGTGCAATATAAGGTTGCACAAAGGTACAAGCTGCTCTCAGAATAAGTCTAGGAATTGAGCTTGTTGTGATTGTCTTTGTATGAACCTTATTCATCACTAGTGGATTGGACTCCTTGGAGTCTCCTGGTTTTTTAACCCAGTTAGGAGTTTTTCTGGGCACCAAATTGACGTGTGTTGTTTGATATATCGTGCTTACTTATGTCACTGAGTATATTACATGCTCCTTCCATGTTATATGATCTGTGAAATATTTTGTGTGCATGTTTATTGGTATTAAACTTAATCTGTGTTGTATCTGACTAGTTGTGTTGCCTAATCAATTAAGTTTAATTCTTATATCTGTGTTTACTGTCAGTAACAGACTTGTATCTAGTTGACTAGTTATTTCAACTAGTCATATATACAAGAGTTTGTGTTTGTTATAGATTATTCCGCCTGGTATCAATTTCAATAATGGTGAAAAGCTAGCTAAAGGATCCTTCGCCACACACAAACATATGTGTACAAGTTGATTACCAATTATCCCTTCTATAAACCATGAATGACAATGCCCCAAATTAACCGTGAAACGCACAAATTAATTCTCAGATTTTCCTAAGTTCATTGCTTTGAATGAAATGAAACTCGCACCAAATTATTCTTATCAAGTTATCGAACTATGAAACGCATGATAGATAAACATATCAAAGATCATTAAGCTTTGTGAAAATCATAAGCACTGACTAGACAATCGTAACAATGAAACGCATGATACTCTTGCCTAGAATTTTACTTAACACAACCTGAAATTGATACCAGGCGGAATAACCTGTAACGAACACAAATTCTTGTCTATCTGACTAGTCCAACAACTAGTCAACTAGTTTCAAGAATGTTACAGACAGCAAACCCTAATACAGGTAAAAACCTTAATTGACCAGACTACACAATTAATCAGATATACCACAGATTCAACTCAGCAAGACAGGCATGCATCAAACATATCATATAAATTCGATAACATGGAGGAAGCATGTAATTAACTTAGTAAGGCAAGTTAAACAAGTTATAACAAATAACACACAATAATTTTGGTGCCCGGAAAAAACCCCTAGTGATGAATAAGGTTCATACAAAGTTACACACAACAAGCTCAAATCCTAGACATGTTCAAAGGGCAGCTTGTACCTTTGTGCAACCCTATTTAGCACCAAATGGATCTTGCTTCGGTCTTCACGAGAGGGCAGCTGTTTCTACGAGCTCAACGTCTTGTGGCACCGAGTCAAGGCATGAACCATGCAAATGGAATGAAGATGTAAGGATGAAATGCAAATGTGGATTCAAATCTGACCAGTCAGTTTCTCCCGCTCAAAATAATTGAGGAAAGAACCAACGTGAATCCAAAACAAATGTCTATGAAGATTTGGAAATTTCAAGTTTTAGAC
The DNA here is from genome assembly GCA_018257905.1 of Gillenia trifoliata. Classification (NCBI taxonomy): domain Eukaryota; kingdom Viridiplantae; phylum Streptophyta; class Magnoliopsida; order Rosales; family Rosaceae; genus Gillenia; species Gillenia trifoliata. The sequence continues at coordinate 14,582,102 of CM031082.1, forward strand.
AATAAACAAAACAAACAAGTTTTCAAAAGATTTGTGTATGATAACACGAGAATTAAATGCTCATGCAAAACTGTTTGTTGCTGGGTTTGTAAACTCAACAGAGAGGAAGCAAAAGGCTCAAAACCACTCTCTAATATTTTTAGATATTTTTGTTCGTGCAAAACCAAGTTTTTCTGACAACCCCAAACAACCTTAAAAGATCAGAAACCAAAGGAAGGGCAGCTGTCAAAACCAAAACAGATCTCTCAAGATCAACGGTGGGGAACTGCATTGGGGAACTGAATAGTGTCAGTGACCCATGTGGGTTTTCTTAATTGGTGTGCCAGCTTTTTGGAAAAGACAGACTCTATTAGATTAGACAAAAAAACTAGTCAGAAAGACATAAAACACTATGACGTGAAATGCATTAAAAAATAATGACATTGAATGCATATGCATAACCAAACCTCTCTTGAGTTCATGCCTGATTCTTCAAAGTGATGTATCATCCTTAATCTAATCTAATTGAGACTCATCTAAGAGCTTGTGTGATGTAAATTACAATGTTGACAAGGAAAGCCAAAAACACTTAAATCTAGACTTTACACAACCGATGTCCCTTCGATTTTTACTACTTATGAATACAAGTTCATAACAATTAGGTGAAATTCATCTATATTCTAGCTCCAAACTCTAGCATGCAAACTAAGTTGGTCACCTTAATAAACATATAAGGATAAGTTCTCTATAAAACAGATAAGTAAATCACATTCACAATTTACAAAAAAATAATTGGATAAATCAACTCATAATAAACATATGTTCATGGCTTCAAATTCACCCTTGGCTATAAAAGAAATTAGTTACCTCATGATTGAAAAGCAATTCACAAGAAACATTGAAAAACAAATTAACAAAATCACAAAGGTTCGGCTGGATACAACTTTGAATTCCACGGCTTCGACTTGAACGTCTTCTTGTTTTCACCTTGGATGGATGGATGAATTGAAGGATGAATGGAATTGTTTTTAGGGCTGAGGATGACGTAGAATGCAGCAGAAAAAGGGTGAGGTATGCGTGAGGTGGTATTGTGTCAAATTGGTGCTTCTTTGATGATTTATGCGTCTCCAAGTGTTTGAATCATTAAAAGACTCTAAGGACATGATTTAGAGAGTGTTTAGACATCCTTAAGACTCCCTATTTCATCTGAAGTAGGTGTAGAAACACGCACAAAAGAACTGCCATGTTTTTTCCTAGAAACCAAATCCAACTAGGACTCTACTGCCTGTTTCGACCTTTCCTCACTAAAAAAGTGATAACTAATTCTATAAGCATCAGAATTGAGATCTGTAAAATCCTGTGGAACTAGACATCCAGAGTTTTCCATCCATATATGGCATGACACGTAACGCGTCCTGAGAAATTCTGGGTGCGCTGTCGAAGTTGGCAATTCTGCATAGTACTGTCCAAATCTCACTCGGGTTCCACTTTTTTGCAATTTTCCTTGTCTTCCAAGCTTCTATATTCTAATCCACACAAAATCAGGTCATTATCCATCACTTGTGTCCACTTCTAATAACTTAACATGTCCCAAATCCTTGTGCTCCAATGCTTGCCACACAAGCATTCTATTTCGAATCCAAATAGCACTCTGCTTCGCTTCTTTAGCCTCATAATTCCAACTTTGCCACTTCAACCTATAATAAAACTAAAATAAAATAAAATACTACAATTAACAGAAATTAACTTAAATAAATATGAAAAAATAAGATAATAACATTGCATAAATATGCTCCTATCATGTCTCATGCATTTCGCTATCATGTGAAAACTCAGTGCGATCATGTTGGTCTGAAGAGGGCATAGGTGAACGAGTAGTAGTGCGTGGTGCTCTATTTTGACTCATTCCCCTTGTTTCCAGGGCTACAATTTTACAAATACAACACAAGACTAAATAAGACATAATATGAATTAGTTTCTTTTTTTTACGTCTAACAAATCTGAGTATATTTAATTACAACCTGAAGGGCTGATTCACCTCCAAAGTTTGCAACAACACGATAACGAAAATAGGGTCCATCAAATAGTGACAATACATAATTCAAGGTAAAGCAGAAACATCACGACAAAGTTCATGAGACAACCAGCAGCATGCATTAAATCATGAAATTAGGCAGCACAAAGTATTAATGAATTAGTTTAAATGTTTAATGAGATTTTTTTTTTGTACATTTACCCACATATAAAATTACCTTGTATATTTGCCTGTTGGGTCTCTTGCATTTCATTGTCATGTGGTTCAGTGGTCGTATCATGTTGGTCTAAAGAGAGTCTAGATGACGGATGACGTCCCTTTTTTGCCATAGCTATCAATCATACAAAGACAAGACGATTAGATGCCAATAATAAGGAAAGATAGAAAAATGAAAAAACGCAACCATGAAAGCCAAAATAAAATCCACTAGATCTGGCGTTTTGGTGGCAGAAAGCCAAAATATATACATAACTATTAGCAAATCGCAGCAGCCATGAAAATGAATAAAACTAAAATTGAATATAGATGCTAATACTAATCCTTTTAAATTGAATATAGATGCTAATACTGATCCTTTCAAGACAACTAGTTGCTTATATCGATCCCAGTATTCGAATTTCAACCCACAAATTAAAATAAAACATACAAAACTTTTCGGATTTCCGCTTAAAAAATTGCCAAAATAAGGGGGAATCCATGCTCACAAAATCTATAATACTGAAAAATAAATCGTAGTGAACTAGACGAACATGATAATTGTAGGCGCATTTGTCTAGTTATGGTTACCTGTATGCTTTCGTGCTAGTTTGACCGTCAGAACTCCGAATACTGAATATGGAGAGTTTTTTGTTGCCTATGTTGAAGGCTGGAGGCGTTAATGTAGAGATTAACGTAGACATAGCCCTAATCTAATGGAGAGTGCGGTAGCTTTTTTAGATTCCCCCCCTTTTTTTTGGCTAAAGGCGACAGTTCAATTCTACAAAGCATTCAGGGTTTGGCAATTGTGGGAAAAATAAAAGGGAGGGACGCTTAAAACATATTTCTTTCGTTTTTTTTTCTTTTGTTTTGTATATAAAGAAAATGAATATTCCATATAATATTACAATTTATTTGGGGAAAAAACCCAAAACTCAAAACCCAAAACCCAAAATCCCAAACTCTAAACCCTAAACCCTAAACCCTAAAGCTAAACTTATATGACATGATAACTTGACAAGCTTGAGATGAATGTCTCTTGAATGTATATTGTGTGTCCATTTACTAGATAAATCTCACAACTAAAACTCATTAAGAGCATGTCTCGGTAAAGCATTTGGATGTGCTTCCTAGAGAAGCACATGGCTTTGTGCATGTTGTACGTGTAGAAAACACTTTTAAGTTTTTCAATCGAATGTTGTCATAAACCCTTTTAAAAAATCACCTTAGCTCCTATAGTTTAATCTACTCATTTTTCTTCATTTCTTATCATATCACTTGCTCATATTTCAACTCCTTGATCGAAAGTGTGTTGGTTGCATTTAGGCCTAGTTTGGTACTCTGTAGAAAAATAGTCGCCCGACAAATTAAACTGGGCCCACCATTTAGTACACCGCATACCCGACTAATTATACTCCAAAAAACTTTGATATAATTAGTCGGTTTCCACTATGTTCTCCCTCTATCTCATTCCTCCCGAGTAGCTCACTTAATTCTTATCAGACATGAATTGACATGTCAAATCCAATATGTTGTAACACATTACAAATTTCGCTTTATGATTATAACGTGATGAGAGAAATCAAACTATAAAAAACAAAACAATTGATTCTTATCAAGCAAGAATTGAAATATCAATTCCGATACACCTCAACACATTACAAATTTTGCTTTCTCTTCTAATGTGATGAGAGAAATAGAACTATAAAAAACATAATAATTGATTCTTATCAAACATGAATTGACATGTTAAATTTTGATATAAGTCGTGTGACAATGTGTCTGTTCCAATTGTGAACTCATTTTTTTATTTAAAACGAACATTGCACACTGTGATTTATATTTTGTAGCACACCATGTGCATAATTGTTGCCTAGTTTATTCTATAATTACAACTTCTTTACCAAAAAATAGGCGCTAAACCAAAAAATTGTGCGTCAAAAAGAAAAAGAAAAAGTTTAAAAAAAAAAAAAAGCGCTTACCTAAACACAAAATCAATTTCCCTTTGCACCAATTTTCCTCTTTACTCCTATACGATCAGCATTTGGAACCCTAAATCTGTTGGAATCCCACATCGGCCAGAGGGTCAAAGAGAAAGTAGTTTAAATAGAAATACCCCTCTCTAACTAAAACCGAGGCCTTTTGTGATAAAACCCCACACCTGAGCATTGTGCAGGTGGTTAAGTGGGGACAGTATCGGTGTTGTTGGAGTGGGCCCTCGGCCCGTCGACCTGAAAATTTCTACAAAATCAATTCCTCCTTGCTCTTTGCTCCAATATTCCTCTTTGGTACTTTTTTTTTTCATACGAGAACCCTAAATCAATTCCCCTTCGCCCACCAGAAATTCTAAATCGTTTTTCTACACCAAGACGAAGAAAGAAACCAATCTTGTTGTTCCTTTAAGGTACAGAGATAGCCCCTTAATTTCTCAATTTCATGTATTCTAAATTTATCTCTCGTTTGTATAGCATTCTTTGTCATCTATGGTTTCTAGGTGTTGATGTGCGTTTAAAAGGTGTTGATGTGCGTTTAAAGGACAAGAGAATCTTGAGGGTTTGTGGCTGAAGGTAAATATTCTTCTCTAAGTTGGATTTAAGATGATTTTCTTTTCTTGTCGGTTAATAATAGTATATATGTTTGATATACAAAGAGATTATAAAAGTTTCATCATGCACTTTATCTTTATTTTTTACACTAAGAATTAGAGTCACTAATTCGATTGAAATAGGAGGTGTGTCAATCGAATTCCCACAAACAATTGAAACTTCAAACCAAGCTAGACCATGCTCGTAAATAATTTGAATCAAACAACTGCAGCCCAAATTACTCATAATTATATAATATTATGCTTCTTGTTATTGTAACTAGGCAGTACACCTTCTAGTGAAACATGCATTGTAATTTATTTTCCTAAATTATCATGTATGAGGTGAAGTTTGAAGATAATTCTTTTGACTACTTGATATACTCGTAGCTGATCGTATAGGTTTTTTGAATGATACGAAGTACCAATTAGTTTTTAGTCTACTAACTTATCGTCTCAATATTTAAAAAGGTCTTAAATTTGAATCCTCAACGAATTCCGATTGCTTAAGAAAATGATGTGAAAATTAACTTGACACACAAATTACACCTTATTGTTGACAATTGTAGTATATATGCAAGTAGGGATCGTTCTAGACGGGGGATTAACTAGGGATGCTAATCTACACTAAATAGACTCAAAAACAGAAAACTAAGTTAAAATTACTCAAAACAGGTACTAAGAAAAGATTTGGACGAAAATCAACTAAAAAGACTCAAAATAGTAAACGGGGATTCGTTTGAACGAATTTAAAACTTAAACAAATAAACTTAAGGATGTAAAATAAGGTGAACTCAAAGGTGAAAAGCTAGCTAGAAGGTCCTTCTCCACACATGACACATATGCAACATAAATCGATCTCCAGTTATTCTTTCTATGAACCATGAATCTCAACGCCCCAAGTTAATTAGGTACGCTTAAATTAACCTTCATATTTTCCTAAATTCATTGAATTGGATGTAGCGCCACAACCAAATTATTCTTATCAAGTTCCCTATATGACAGCATACTAGAGATACATATCAAAGATCATTAAGTTCCATGAAAATCATAAGCGTTGACAAGGTATTCGTGACTATGATAGCATGACACTCCTACCAGGAATTCACTTAACGCGATCGTGACTAGCAACCTCCACTACTTGTGAATATAAGTTTCTAATTATTAGGTGAAAGTCCCTTATATTCTAGCATCAAATTCATGCATGTAAACTAAGTATGCATCCTCAATCAACATACAAGAATAAGTTTTCAATCAAACAGTTAAGCAAATTGCATTCATAATTCATGAAATTATAACTGGATGTAATCAACTCATATCACATATATGTTCATGGCTTTGAATTCGCCTCTAGCTAAAAACGAAATTAGTACCTCATTATTACAAGGAAACAAAAACAACTAAAGTTAAACATTGACAATAAAGATTGACTACACCTAAAACCCTCCAGAGCTGCGGCACCAATGGTATTTTCTGACTTCTCGCTCTCTGTGTGTTTCAAACTGGTCTTCTGCCGTGTTTTGTGCGTCCCAAGTGATTGCCTTGTCAAAGTCAAAGGATTCTAAGGCACGGTTTTTAGAGAGTTTAGACTCTCTTAGAACTCCTTAATCCATCTGAAATAAGCCTAGAAACACGCACAAACAGCTGTCCCATTTTCTTCCTTGAATCCCAATCCGACTAGGACTCTTCTTCCTGTTTCGACCTTCCGTTACTAAAACAGTGATAACCTTTTCTAGAAGAATCAGAATCATGATCTGTAAAATCCTGTGGAAACTATACATTCAGAGCTTTCCAACCATATATGGCTTGACACGTAGTTCGTCCTGAAGAAATTTGGGTGCTTTGTCGAAGTTGGCAGTTATGCATAGCACAGTCCTACTTTCACTCGGATTCCACTTTCTTGCAATCTGCTTGTCTTCCAAACTTCTATCTTCACTCTTTAGCACATTCCTAGCCTCATATGAACTTCAAACACGTCCAGCCATCATGCTCCAAACATGTGCTATCCATTCCAAGCCCAAACTGCTCTAAAGTGCTCCAAAAGGCCTGTTCTCACCAACTTTATCACTTGGACCCTACAAATACACGAAAATAGCTTAAAATACTTTAATAAACAGAAACTAGCTAAATAAATGCAAGGAAATAGGCTAACAAAGTCGCATAAATATGCTCCTATCAGAAAAGTACCTTTCAACTAAAAAAATAACTTTTATAACTTTTGTTAAGTCAAAATACAGTATAATTAGTAAATAAGTAAAGTGTTTACAACCAAAATAACAAAAGATATTCTGCTAACTTGTTATATATACATCTAGTCCCTCACCGTCACCAGATATCCACCTCTTCATTTCAGCCTTTGTTTTCTTTTGAAATAGAAAGGCAACAATATGAGCCCTGATAGAACCTATGATTTTGTTAATTAGTCATTGTAATGCATTGTTATAAAGAATTAGTTAATTAGTCATTGTAATGCACTGTTATAAAGAATTAGTTAATTAACCATTACTTATACTTAGTCATTTTAATGGCAAAAATATCATAGTCTAAGCATGATTTTATTAAGAACTCGATGCTCTAAATATGCATGCATAATCGATTTAAAGACTAAATTATTTTATCCAAAATCCCAAATTAATACGAATGCAATTAGTGCTTCGTTGGTTTGATTCTAAATAGGCAAAGAGTAGCAGAATTATATGTTAAAGAATTACATGTTGTTTTTTGTTACTTCTGATGGGATTTTCTTTTGTGTTTAATCTTTATTAAGGAAATATGAAAAAATTTACATTATATTATATATGTCTCACGACTGTTAAGTATGAAGAATATGAAATACTACGTATATTTATGCAGAGAAAAATGTCACTTGATAAATCTTGGGAGGTTGTCAAAAGATTATTTTAATGGAGTTGAAACTTTTCTTGATTATGCATACATACGTCTTAAGCGAGATGATTCTAAAATTTTGTGTCATTGCATCAAGTGCAGTAATAGATACAAAGAAGTTAGGGTTGAAGTACACCAACATCTTCTTTATAACGGAATGAAGCCAATTTATACTAGCTTGTATTTGCATGGGGAGGATGAGAATGATGAGACTGATGAAAGCGATGGTTATAGCAATAGTGATAGTGACGAGACTGATGTTATCAATATGGAGCAAGATGATGATATGCATGGTTTAGTAGAAGAAAGTTGTCCACAACACCCAAATAGAGATGCAGAAAAGTTTTACAAATTGTTAGAAGAGGCAGAGCAACCACTATACGATGGTTGTAAGTTGTATTCCAACTTGTCATGTGTTGTGAACTCGTTGCACATGGTACTATGTGCAACAAAGCTTTTGGTGCATTGCTAAAATTGTTGAAAGATGCATTTCCTTTTTGTGAAAATTTACCTACAAGCAACGATGGTGTAAAGAAAATTGTTGAAGAACTGGGTCTTCATTATGAAAAGATCAATATGCAAAAATGATTGCATAATTTATTATAAGGAGCATGCAAATGCAACACAGTACCCTACGTGCAAGTTTTCGAGATGGAAAACACAAGAAAAGGGTAACAAAAAGAAAGAAAAAAAGGTCCCACATGGAAGGTTCTAAGATAATTTCCACTCACGCCAAGGCTACAGAGATTATATATGTCATCAAAGACAGCTGCAGATATGAGATGGCATTCTAAAGATCGTGTGAAAGATGGAGTGTTGAGACATCCAGCAGATTCTGAGCAATGGAAATTTTTCGATCAAATTCATGAGTCATTTGGTATTGAACCTCAAAATGTACAACTTGGTTTGGCAACAGATGGATTTACCCTTTTGGGAAGATGAATCTTCACCATACTACTTGGCTGGTTCTCCTATTCCCATACAATCTTACTCCGTGGATGTGTATGAAGGAGCCTTGTACTTTCATGTCTTTACTTATACCCAGACCAACATGTCCATGTAATGACATTGATGTATATTTGAGACCATTGATTGATGATTTGCAAACACTGGGAAAATGGTGTTGAAACATATGATATATCTATAAGGTAAAATTTTCAAATGAGAGCTGCACTTTTGTGGACTATCAATGATTACCCAGCATATGCTTACATGTCAAGTTGGAGCACACAAGGAAAATTGGCATGCCCATATTATGCCTCCAAGACTTAGCATCGCATGTTATCTCATGGGTCAAAAGTGTGTTATATGGGTCATAGACGGTTTTTACCATTTAACCACCCATGGCGTAAACAAAGAAGAAAGTTTGATCATACAAGAGAGAAAAGGGTTGCACCTAATAGACCGTCTGGTGATGATGTTATACATGAACTTAATAAATTAAGAAAAATAACGCATGGCAAGGAGAACAAGCAGATGATGCCTGGGTTTGGAATGAGGCATAACTGGAAAAAACATTCTATATTTTCCAATTGCCTTATTGGAAAACACTTTTGGTGCGTCACAATTTAGATGTTATGCACATTGAGAAAAATGTATTTGAGAATGTGATTGGCACAATGATGAGCATTGATGGTAAGACAAAGGACTCTTTAAATGGTCGTCTTGATCTTCGCAAAATGGGTATAAGGGAAAGATATCATCCAAAACTAGGAGAGGAGGGTAAGCTCAATTTTCTCCCTGGTGACTATACATTATCAAATGATGATAATACAACTTTATGTAAATGGTTATCTGAATTAAAACTTTCAAATGAATACTCTAGAAATTTATCTCGATGTGTGGCTGCTAGAGAACGTAGTATTTTTGGTATGAAGACCCATAATTGCCACATTTTTTAGGAGAGATTACTTCCATTTGTGGCTCGAAAATTATTGCCTAAAGACATATGTGAGCCCATCATTGAGTTTTCTTATTTTGTCAAGGAATTGTGTGTAAAGTGTTAAGAGAAAAATATTTGAATGTTCTTGAAAATCAAATTGCTATTACATTATGCAAGTTAGAAAAAATATTCCCTCCTACCTTCTTTGACATCATGATTCACTTAACTTGCCATTTAGCATGAGAGGCAAAAACGACAGGTCCAGTGCAATATAGGTGGATGTATCTTGTGGAAAGATAATACCCATTTTCAGATATCAAGCTTACATAAAATTTTATTTTACATCAAATTTATTCTCTAATTCTATTATTTACTATATGATTAGGTATTAGCATAAACTAAAGAGTTATGTTCGTAATAAGGCTCATCCAGAAGGGTCTATTGCGGAAGGCTACTTGGGAGATGAATGTATAACATTTTGCTCTCGTTATTTGCATCAAGTTGAAACTAAGTTTAATCAAAGGGATAGAAATGATGATGGATGTAATTCGTCATCTGACACATCTCAATTACCTATTTTCTCAACACCCAGTAAATTGTTTGGAAAAGGTGTACTTGAAGAGATGGGTATCAAACTCCTCAAGGCTGCCACTCATTATGTTCTACAAAATTGTGATGAATGTCTACCTTTTGTTCAGTAAGAAATCTCTCACACCATATGAACTTTCGATCTTTTACTATTTTTTTAGGAATACAATATTTTACTATATTATTCCACTAATTAAGTGTTATTTTTGCAGAGAGCATAAGAATATTCTAATGCAAAACGGTGTTAGAAATGTGGACGTGTCACTTACGCTTCAATTTAAAGATTGGTTTCATGAGAGGGTATGTATAACATTTTATTGTGAAAACTATTGATTATTCGATATATTTTACCTAAATTATTTTCCATATATATATGCAGATCAAACAACTGTACTATGATAACAAAGTTGGTAAGCAAATGCTTTCTTTGGCTCGAGGACCGGAAAGGCGAGTAAAATATTATTCAGGTTACTATTTAGTGGGTTTAGGTTTCATACATTGCAACCTGACTAGAATACAAAAACACAAAACTGTGCAGTTATGGTTAAGGGGGAGAACCAGATTGACAGTGTGCCTTGGTATGAAGTATTAAGAGATGTGGTTGAGCTTTGTTATACAGAAGGTAATAGAGTTGTACTGTTCAATTGTGATTGGTATGACACAGTGCGAAAAGAAACGGGTTATAAGATAGATCGTTATGGAATAATTAGTGTTAATACAACTCGCAAATTGAATAATGAAGAGCTATTTGTGCTAGCAAGCCAAACAACCCAAGCTTTCTATGTGAAAGTGATTAAAAATAAGGCTTGGAATTATGTGGTGGAAACAAAGCCTAGAAATGTTTATGAGATGCCTAATTAAGAGGATGAGCCATACCAAGAAAAAGAGGCGCATGGGGGCAGCAGTCAAGCCAACCAAAATGATGACGAAGATGATGAAATTGTGGGATGAGCAATCATGTAATTGTGATTGGTTCTTTTTTTTGTTTTTGTTTTTTGTCTGACAATTTAGTTGTGGAAGTGGTGCAATTATGATTTGTTCAATGTTCATGACAAATGTTATGAGCTAACAAGGGCATGCAAAATGCTTCTTTATTGACTTTTGTTGTGAAATTACCAAAATGTTCTTAAAAGGTTAATATTGACTTTTGTTGACCTTTGTTCTTGTGACACGTATCAATTATTCTTTTAGCTTATCCTTGTAGTACTTGTCGATACGAACGCGTGGGCGCAAGAGGAACGTAATTCAGAGTTACAGTGAATATTCTACCGAACTTTAAAGTCCAAGGGTATTTTAGTAATTTCATGTCAGTGTTTTTTTTTAGGGTTAATTCTGAGTAGGGTTTTGAAAACCCACTCATTCTCTCTCTTCCACATGCAGCCACTCATTTTCTATCCCTCACTCTTCCTTCTCTCTCCTCGACCCTCATCTCACTTCCTCTGCAAAACCCACACACACATACACTGAATCCCACAAATTTGGGATTGTTGAATTCCGTTAAACCACAATCCACAAACAAAACCATGTTGATTGCCTCGCCGTCCTGAGCACAACCCTAGTTTTGGATTTTTCAAACTCGAACCCAAACGGCCAAACTGAAACCAGTGTCGAGAGAAAAATTTTTGGCGAGCTTCAAGTCAATTTCGACCTAGGTAAGGCTTGAGACTATTACCATTAGCTTTGTCTCATTGAGTAGGTACGAATCGATATAAAATACATGTTATTTCGTGCCATTTTAAGAAAGAACAGAGAGGGTGTTTTTCCGAGCTTTTCCATCCAAATTCAGGCTACCTTCGATCATCTTTTTTACTTCCAATTGATATGAATGAATTCATATCTTCAATACCTTCATTTTGATATAAAAATTGTGAAAAATGGTTGAGTTTTGACCTAGTTTCGAAACATAAAAAATTGAGAATTTTCCGGTGAGAAAACCCAGTTTCTGATGTGACAGACAGTGGCGGCTCCAGCGACCAGAACGAGGAAGAAGACAGACTTGACAGCGTTAACTTTTCCGTCAAATTAAGGTATATTCCGTTAAACTTAACGAAATCTGTTACGCTTTCCATTAAAGTAATGGTGTCTATGACGCCATTAGTTTTTTCAGTGAGACTGTATGGGGGCGAGTGGCAACTGCTGCCGGCTCGTGAAAGCATGTGAGACCGTACGGAGGTGGTGCAGGGCGACTGACACAATTTTGAATATCGAAAATTGTAAATAGAGCCCCGTTTTACTTAAATCTTTGTAGTATTTAATTTCTAACACCAGGAAGGGTTTATTTATTTTAGAAATGTTATTTATTGGTTTATTATTTATATTTAGGTCAATGATTGTCTAGACGCTTTGAGGAGCACGACACCCAGAAAGATTACACTCCTGAATATCTGTGAGTGGACATTTATTTTATTAAATGGTTATTATCCTAATTTATATATTTAAGTATAAATATATGGTTTTGGAAGGTTTTGCAATGTTGGTTTGATCATGCCTATTTATGTTTATTACTTGAGATATTTATTTCTTTCTTAAGCATGATTATGCATTTCATATTGATGAACGTATATCTTTACACACACTTGATATGCTTTCACTATGTTTTTAGTACCGTCTCACGGCCATAGGACAAGTCTCATATGTATGGGTCACACGTACTATACTCCAAGGGTATTGTCCGATAAATACCTTAGTGCAAGCTTATCTTTACATTTGTGTTTATTATTGAGGGAGGCCCTTCAACATAAGGACTTGGGTGTGACGTGCGCAAGAGCTTACATGTGTGTGGTACTAGAAGTACAATGTGATTATAACGTAAAGATCTTGTACAAGTTGGAGGGAGGTCCCTCAGCGTGTACATGGGTGATTGCTTATATACCTTGTGACTTTATTATATATTGAGATATCTTGAAAAATGAATTATCTTGCGATATGTTGGATTTTGTGATTTAGCTTGAACTTATCTTTTAACAAGGAGATATTCTGGACTTATGTTTTCTATCCGTTGAGTTTTACATGACGACTATATATGTAGTATGGTTATATATATACATATATATATATATATATATATTGGTTTCCAAATAGGGGATTATTATTTTCGAAAAGAGAAAACGGTTTCTAGAAAACTTTCTTTTTTGTGCACTCACACTTTTTGGTTTTTGTGCCCCCTTCAGGACCTAGTAGCGGTGCATTCCACTGACGCCGAGCCATAATGTGGCAGCTCTGATTCCCTCCCAAAAATGTAGGGAGTTTATCTTTTATTCAAATTCTATAGTAATATCCATCCCTGCTATGGATATAAATTTTAGGAGCTTTACTCTATTATTTATTATTGTTGCCTTACATTAGTTATGCTCTGAACCTTGTGCTTATTTATAATATGTTTTGTAAACCCTTTGGCAGTTCATTTGATATATATAGTAGACTTTTCCTAAGTTTAAATTGTGTAATTTAAGTGTTGTCATGTATAAAATGGCTACGTCACCTCCAAGTGTCGGCCAACACATCCAAACTCAGTGTCCACATGGATATCGAGTCAGAGTGTGTCTATCCATGTAAGAAATACACCATTTTGCTCAACGGTTTTATTTTATATATAACTTTTATGGTTCAATCTTCTTCAAGCGTATTCTAAGTTATATGATCTATTTATTGTAGATAAATTGATCATCCAACTTATTTTGAGAAGGACAATACTTGGGTACTCACTAGTGAGTACCCTATATACTCACTTTTTGATTTGGCCCAATTAAAAGATGACATGTGTTCTTTATGTTTAAAAGCCCAAGAAAAATTAAATAGCATATATTTTATTTTTTAAAACAATAAAATATGTGTTAAAATATTATTGGGTCAAATCATTAAAGTGAGTATATGGGGTACTCACTGGTGAGTACCTAAGTATTATCCTTTTGAGAATATTCCAAAGACACATATGACCCTCGGTAAATAATTGATTCCAACGAAACTACATATTCCCTCAAAACATTTGTTCTGACAAAGACAAAATTCTTTCGGAAAAAATATGGTCACTTCCGACAACTACTAATCACCCTCGAAAATATAAAAGCATTACCGTGAGTATTTTTTTCCCTCGAAAATACTAAATCAATTCTGACAACGTGAGTAAACCCTTGGAAATAACCATTATATTTCCGATGGGAACTTTGTTTATAGTTAATACAATTGGCGCCAAGTCTTCTCACCAAATAAAAGTGCATTTCCGACAAAACTTGAGACTTTTTACGAGGACATTATGTGTGTCGGTAACACAATTTAGTTTCGTGACATGTTATAGACGACCAATATTTTATGGTCGAAAAAGCTGCTTTTTCGACCATTTTTTGGGGCCCTCATAACATGTTGGTCAGTAATGATTATTTTTTTTGTAGTGCTAAAGTCATTCCTCCCGTCAACTTTTTCAACTTCAAATTTCACTGACGACACCACAAAAGCCTTCATAGTGATCGATAAACAAAGCACGAGCCGAAACCTAGGGCTCTGATACCACTTATTATACTTTTATGCGCAAGCAGAAGCAAATTCTAACATAGTACCAAATATCAACGTCGTAGACGAAAGTGAAGAAACAAACAATTTCAAAATAAGAACACAAGAAATTTACGTGGTTTGGTGTAAAGCCTACATCCACAGCCAAAGCACGGCAAGGAATTTTCACTAAAACAAATGAAGATTACAAAAGAGTGTTTAACTCTCACAACCCAAATCCTACAAATTACAAACCCTAAACTAAACAAGTAGAGAACCCAAAACAAACGGAGAGGTCTCTCCCAAATTTCTCTCTAACTCACAAGTTGACTCTCACCAAATTGCCTAAACAATGAACCATGAATTTGCCACACTCATGACTCCAAACGGTGACCTCCACCCAAAACTCAAAAGATGAAACTCTCTAAACCATGGCGAGTCACACTAATAAACTAACCTTAAGGTCCTATTTATAGTGCATAGGACTTAGGTTACAATGAGAATCGTAATCTGAATTGGAAGTAAATCCAAATCCTAATCAAATAGGTAATTAACAAAATCTCTCCACCAAGTAAGGAATCCAACCAAGAAGTCAAATCCAAACCCAAATAGAACACCAAAAAAAAATAGGTAACACAAACCTAATTTCTACATCATCCTAATTTTGAGCCACAAATTACAACATTATGTTGAGGAGTGTACTAAGTGGACTTTTGATGAACTATTCCATGATCCTGCAAATACTGTGAGAGTTCATGACTCACAAATTCACCACCATTATTAGAACGAAGAACCTTAATCTTACTCTAAAATTGGTTATCCGCCATCATGTGGAACCTTTGAAACATCACCTCCCATTTTATCTTAAGTAGGCAAATCCATGTCATGAGGATGTAGTCATCTATAAAGGAGACAAACCATCTAACTACCATCGAGCTCCTTCAGGAGTAGAAATTTTTGCTGGACCGCATACATATGAATGAACGAGCATAAAAGATTTTGTTTCTTGTGGCATGCTTAAGGAAAACGGAACACTATGTCCTTTTGCTAACTCACATATGTCGCATTTAAATCAACATCGCTGACATTTGTAAATAATGAAAAAAATATTCTTAAGATAAATGAATGACGCATGCCTCAGCCTTCTGTGCCACAACCAAATACTAGCTTTTTGTTTTTCAATTGTATCTCCACTAGCCTTGAAAGCTTGAGCAAGGCGCTTATCACTGTGAGGCTCTAAATCTAAGTAATACAGTCTGCCCTTCCAAGTACTAGAATCAATCAACTTCCATGTGCAAATATCCTGGAAATAACAAAAGATTGGCCAAAAAATCACCGCGCAAAACAAAGCATTAGTGATTTGAGCCACAGACAACAAGTTGTAATTTAATGAGGGAACCACCAAGACAGAATCTAGATGCAAAGAGTCTGTAGAAAAGATTGAGCCTCCTGAATCACACTTGTGGGAGTACCATCAGCCGTAGACACAGAAGATTGCCGGGATGGATAAAAAGATTTGATTAATCTCGGATCACATGTCATATGATCCATCGCTCCAGAATCAATAATCCAAGTACTAGCATGTCGTGATGCGGACGCACCATTTGATGTAGCCTAAATTTTTGTATGAACGTCTTCTTGAATCGAGCGGAACTCGTTGTATGAATGATTTTTGGATTTGGGGTTTTTGAGAATGTTGATTTGAGGGTAGGATAAAAAACTTGAGGAATTTGATTTGAAGTTGTGTTTGGAATTTGAAGTTTGAGAAATTTGAAATTTGGGGATTAGGGTTTAGGTATTTGAGAGAGTAATGCTAGAATCATCCTGCTCTCGATATCTTGCCTAAAATATTTGTGAATTACTGTAGATTCTTCTCCATATGGAGGCCAATATATATACAAGTTAGTTACCAATGAATAGGAAACTATTTGGTTGTAGGAAATCCTAATTACAAAAGTAAACTAAACCACACGGGCCGGGCTTACGTTAACATGAAAACTCCTCGATTTCATGATATGTTGTTTGCATGTTGGGAGAGAAATGATCTCTGATCATATATTTAAAAAAAAAAAAATATGATCGTAGAGAATTTTTTTTGGCATCAACTTAACACAATTAGGTGAAATTCTTACTTTGCTCATTTTATTAATGTGTAGTAGAAAAATATTTTTTTTTAATGTTTTTTTACAAATTATAGAATAATTTTCTAAATTTAAGGTATTTTGAAGGTAAAAGAGGGTGATAACTTTTTCTCTTGAGTAATCCATCTCCTACTTTCAAATTGGTCACAAAATTTTCATTTCTTATTTTAAAATACCTTGAAAATAATTTATCCATTCAAATTCAATCGTTTATTCCAAATGAGGCCTAAATTGGTTTAAACTGTGGGGATGAGGAATCGAACTTAAGTGCAAAGGATAAAGAGCACACTATTTTAGTCAACTTGACTAAATCCAATATATGTAGAGTAAAAAAACAACTTAGTATTGCATTGATATAGTACGTGATTATAACTTCATTAGAATACAATTAGACAATTAGTGATACAATCACTCGTGTGGTGTGTGGGGGCGTGGCATAGAATCATGTGTGCCCTAAACCCTAAAGTATGAAATGAATCAGCTTATTAGCGTTATTAACAAAGCGAGTGAAGACATAAACAAAAACACGTGTGCCCACTCAACCTTTCTATACTACATTTCAAACTGAATTGTGGAAGAACCTGAATTGTGGAAGATCAAACTTCAATGGTACGTACTGTTGAATGGTTTAAGATTTATTTGGGACCCACTGCAAATTCATCTGAACTATTCAATAGTCGTACCATTCAATGATACGTACCACTCAACATTTTTCCAAGATTATGATACCCCACTTTAACTTGAAGACTCATTTTTCACTGTTTCAACTTTCAATTATACTTTTCTAAATGCAAATAAATAAAAAAATTAACATCCCAACTTCCCATATACAAAGTTTCATATTCCAGTATCCAGATCATTGTCACGGGCCTAATTATATACACATAACCACAACACTTTAGATTACATATATGATATATGATTATATGTATGGCAGAAATGAATTTAGCTATGTTGGCTAGAGTAGTATGTATTTTATTTTCAGAGTTTGAATCATATTCTTTGTAGTTAAGTTTTAATCATTCTCATCAGCTATATTTTACTTGGGGAGTAACATTAAAGAAAAAAAAAGAAACATTTGGGAAAAACAATCGTGTGGCTGAGAGTATTAATGCAGTAGAGTACAGAGTGTAGAACTGTAACATCCCGTAAAAAGTTTGTTATAAAATAATGCTCGAGGGGATATTTTGGACATGTGCATGATTATTGTGTACACGGAATCGTGTAATTTTACTGTTTTGGTGGGTGCACAATACCCCCAAAACCCAAAATATCTCAATTTTCCTTCTTCCCCGTCACTTTTTCCTTATTTTCCTTATTTCTCTTTTTCTCTTTTCTCTCTCTCTTTCTCTCTTCTCACCATATGCGCACAGTGCACGTCGACGAAAACCCGTCGAACCGAGGCAAACTAAAATCACCACCATCTTTGTTTCGACGCCCTGGACTCAACGGTGCAAACCGTTCGTCCAAACTCCCAACTGTGTGACGGGAAAAGCACACGGAAGAACCGAACCTTCCCGGCGATTTTCTCGCCATTTTAGACCGAGGTGAGGTTTCTAAATACCTCCATTGGGTTCCTCTCGTTGAGTAGACGAATTTTCATATGTGGTTTGCTTGATTTGGTTGAGTTTTGACGTAGATCGACGAAGCTACAGTAGCCGCGGCCTTTCGAGGCAATTACAGGCCATTTCCCGAGCTTGTACAGCCAAAACAAAGGTACACCGTCATTCTACTCATCTCTAACTTCATTTTGATATAAAGAACATGAAATTTGGCCAAGAAATGAAGAAGTTATGAAGATTTGAAAATTCTCCAGAAAACTGGCCAAAATTCCGGCGACCGGCCAGTGACGTCAGCAAACCGAGAATATTCCTTTTAACAGCGTTAAGAATATTCCGTTAGATTTAACAGAGATGCTGGAATATTTCGTTAGATCTAACGCCGTCAACTTACGCTGTCAGTTGACCGGCGCGTTGACTGGCGCGTGGAGCCGTGAGTGGGCCGCGCGTGAGGGTGCGTGGGACCTTATTTTTGAATTCTGTCAATGCGAGGCAACTCGTGACGATGCGTACTACCTAGGGGAAGTACATATGGTATTTTACGGAGTGTTTCGGACCTTCGTTTTGAGCAAACAAGGGATAGGTTTAATTAATTAGTTTATTTAGTAACCTTTATGAGTTTAATCATTACTATAGTGATATCTCATATAGGTGAGACTTATCCAGAGGACTACTGGGACTACCCAGGACACAGGGTTTACGACCCGGTTACTTACAGGTGAGTGAGTGAGTCTTTGTTTTGATAAATATATTATTATGTATGGTTTTTCAATGCTTTCTTTAATTTGTGAGTATGATTCATATCATATGCGATTGTTGGAGGTAGAACATTCGTATTTTATTTTCCATACATTTTTCTATACTGTTGCTCATCAGTAGATGTATAACACCCCGGGTATCAGTACTCAGTCTTGTGGCCAGGACTAGCCTTGACGTTTGGAGATGTCACTACCAGTACCGCTACGCAACTTTGGATCCGTTGTAGGTATTAGCCTGTTCTAGGTTGCACTAGGCAACTCGAACTTGTGTGACGCACTTTGTGCACAACGATTAGCGTTAGACTCGCGTTATTGTAGTACTCAGCGTATTACTCATATACCTAGCCTGTTCCTCGTAGCTTATCTACTTGGGCTTGTGTGTTTACATATGGATGAGCAGTCAGTCATGATTTTCGGGGAGTACCCGTGTTTTGAGCAGTCAGTCTGATTTTCGGGGAGTACCCGTGTTTTGAGCATTCAGTTTGATTATCGGGGAGTACCCGTATTACTATTATAGTATTTTGAGGATCATACCGGGGAGTATGACGCATTTTCAAAAACTATACATGTTTTCCAGCGAGGGGATAATATGCTCTTGAAAACAAAGGTTTTATCAAACTTTGTTTTTTGACCCACTCACCTTTTTATGTTTTGCGCCCCTCCAGGACTTAGTGGCGGATTCGATTTCCAGTGAGACGTGGGCTTGCTTCGGCTGTGGTTGGTGGTTCTGACAGTTTCTTCAGATTATGTAGGATTTGCTCCTACTTTTAGTTAATTTCTACTTATCCATCCTCACGAGGATGTAAATGTTTATATTTTTTGCACTATTTACTATGCTCTGACTGTTATGCACTTGTAATAATGGGTTTTACCCATCACCGCACTCTGACTTCCGCTTCCAACTCTCTATATCTATTCACTTTTTCTCATATACTTGCATAATTGGCTTTCGTCACTTAACACGTGTCGGCCAGCACTTCCCGACTAACGTGTCAGAATCGGGATGTGTCAAGAACTTTACTCTATGAGAGCAACTTATATCATACACAATTAACGTGGTATTTCACTGTTCTTTACCATTAATGCAATGTTTGTGAAAAAGAAAACTTACACTTTTTGTTTACTGTATATCCATACTATATAAGTGCTCCTACTCTACCAATTCATGAAGTCAGCCAACGGTTCTCCCTAGCATGCTTCAACATATATAACATCAACATAATCCAAGAAAACAATGTAGATTCTTTTGCAGTGATCTTTGGCATTGGGATATATATACAGATGAGTGCACTTATTTTGAAACCCTAGGTACAACAATAATACATATTATAGTAAATATTGGGATATTTTTAAATTTTGGGTAGTGTCTTATTCATAGATTGAAGATTCCATTTTGTCTTTTTTATGTCATCACCCACATGCTGAGGAAATCCAGTCACAACACAACCCAAGATCTCCACGGCTGAAACATTTTCTGATTTTCCTACCTAAATAAACATTCTCTAACTTCTATATAGCTAATTAAAGAAAGTAGTTGTAATTGAATTTATGAAATATTAATTTTTTATAATTTTTCAATTTGCATGCACAGCAGCTTATGTCATTATGTTTTTCAGAAAATTATTCTCTCTGGTTAGTCTGTTTTCTTTTTTCTTGAACCATTATTTTTTAGTTAAATTAATAATTTTAATAGTTCTAACTACTCAATAGGACGAGAAATAAACAGTCATGATTAAATTGAAAAAAATAATATACTAATTTTGCTTATTTAATCTAATAAAAGACCTAATCCACTATCCGACCCTCACAATCTAGAATTTTTTTAAGTCAACAAGTACACTATCTAGCAAACGGTAAATGAACGTTACAATACCACTACCACAGTAACAACAATTACATGCATAAGATTCTCTTAATCTCCTTGTTTTTCCTGAAAGAAGCGAGTTTTTAAAGCAAAACTTAAAGACAAAACATCACATCCAAAAACACCCTAGAGACAACACATGACACGTTAATATAATTAGTTCAGCAAGAAGAAAGCTAACAAAACCATGTTTTGTCCTACACACTACACAGTAGGTCTCATGACTCTCGTACCCTCTCTCAATCAGTTGTATGCAACCAACCATGTGTCTATATAACCATACTTATGTTTCTCTTGTCATTATTTTCATATGTTGTATATAAGAAAAGTGATTTTCGCACATTATTTTTAATTTCTTATACATTATTTTTTTATTTATTTATGATTGTCGAATTAAATAAATTAAACAAAATTACAAATATAATTTAACAAAGGCGTGTAAAAAGCTAAAAAAAAGTTTTTATCTTTCTTAATATATAATCATGCATGATATAACCAGTAACACCTATAATTGCAACTAATAACACGTAAAAAGAGTACGTAACAAGAGTAATTAATATCAGATATACAGATATACGACACACGATTGTATACATCCCGAAACAATCATAAATCTATTTATTACACTCACCAAATTATAGTACTCACCCCTTCCACAGTAGTACAGTCTAACACTGCACTCCATGTATTGAATTGAATTTGAATCTTTGGAGAAGCCCAAGCAAATCAAGTACCAAATAGCATATATAAAACAACCCACACATCCATGATCCATATCAACACCAAGACTGTGAGTCTGTCACCAGTGACCACCACCACCCCCCACAATTTCACCTTTTTATTAGTAAACTCATTAATATGTTTCATCCGTAACTTCTTAAGTTGCAGTTGCAGCTAAATAGCTCAAACCTTATACCACCACCACAGAGACACAGAGAGCTCCTCACTCTCATTCTCACTCTCTCCAATGGCTCTCTCTCTCCTCCATCTTCTCTTCTCTCTCATCATCTCACTCTCCTCTCTATCCAACTTCTCAGCTTCTTCTTCTTCTGAAAATAATAATAACGGTGGAAAGACCTTCATAGTCCAAGTGCAACCAGACTCCAAACCCTCCATCTTCCCAACCCACCATGACTGGTACTCCTCCTCCCTCTCCTCCCTCTCCTCCTCCTCCTCCTCCTCCCAACCCCCAATAATCCTCCACACTTACTCCACCGTCTTCCACGGCTTCTCCGCCAAGCTCTCCCCTTCCCAAGCCGACCAACTCCAGTCCCTCAGCCACGTCATCAGTCTCATTCCAGAGCAAGTCCGCCGCCTCCACACCACCCGCTCCCCTGAATTCCTCGGCCTCCGAACCACCGACCCCGCAGGACTTTTGAAGGAGTCGGACTTCGGGTCCGACCTCGTCATCGGAGTCATCGACACCGGAATCTGGCCCGAACGCCAGTCCTTCCACGACCGAGACCTGGGCCCCATCCCCGCCAAATGGAAAGGTAGCTGCGTCCCTGGGAAGGACTTTCCGGCCACCGTCTGCAACCGCAAGCTCATCGGTGCCCGTTTCTTCTCCGCCGGCTTCGAATCCACTAACGGCAAGATGAATGAGACCACGGAGTACCGCTCCCCTAGAGACTCCGACGGCCACGGGACTCACACTGCCTCGATCGCCGCAGGACGGTACGTTTTTCCGGCGTCTACTCTCGGGTACGCCAAGGGAGTCGCCGCCGGCATGGCTCCCAAGGCCAGGCTCGCTGCCTACAAAGTCTGCTGGAGCGCCGGCTGCTACGACTCTGACATCCTCGCCGCCTTCGACGCCGCCGTCGCCGACAGCTGCGACGTCGTGTCCCTCAGTGTAGGCGGCGTCGTCGTCCCTTACCAGCTCGATGCCATCGCCATTGGCGCGTTCGGAGCCTCCGACGCCGGTGTTTTCGTGTCGGCCTCCGGCGGAAACGGCGGTCCCGGAGGGCTAACCGTCACCAATGTGGCTCCCTGGGTGACAACAGTCGGCGCGGGAACGATCGATCGGGACTTCCCGGCAGACGTGAAGCTCGGAAACGGGAGAACAGTCCCAGGCATGAGCGTTTATTCCGGGCCGGGTCTCGCTCCGGGTCGAATGTACCCGCTGGTTTACGCGGGTAGCGAAGGCGGCGACGGTTACTCCTCGTCCTTGTGTCTAGAAGGTTCTTTGAGTCAAGATTTGGTCAAAGGAAAGATCGTCGTATGCGACCGAGGAATTAATTCAAGAGCTGCGAAAGGCGATGTTGTGAGGAAAGCTGGAGGGGTTGGTATGATACTCGCCAATGGGGTTTTCGACGGTGAAGGACTAGTAGCAGACTGCCACGTGTTACCCGCCACCGCGGTTGGTGCCGCCACCGGTGACGAAATCAGAAGGTACATCATAGGTTCATCCAAATCCAAATCGCCACCTACGGCTACAATTGTGTTTAAAGGGACCAGAATTCGGGTCCGGCCCGCTCCGGTTGTGGCTTCATTTTCCGCCCGCGGGCCAAATCCGGAGGCACCGGAGATATTGAAGCCGGACGTGATTGCACCCGGGTTGAATATATTAGCAGCTTGGCCGGACAAAGTTGGACCTTCCGGTGTTACTTCGGATAAGAGAAATACGGAGTTTAACATACTCTCTGGGACATCTATGGCTTGTCCACACGTGTCTGGATTGGCCGCTTTGTTGAAAGCAGCCCATCCAGATTGGAGTCCAGCTGCAATTAGGTCGGCCTTGATGACCACGGCTTACACGGTGGACAACAGGGGCGAGACCATGCTGGACGAGTCCAGTGGCAACACATCAACAGTCATGGACTTTGGGGCTGGCCATGTTCATCCCCAAAAGGCAATGGACCCTGGATTGGTCTATGACATTACTTCTTATGATTATGTGGATTTCTTGTGCAATTCCAATTACACCACTAAGAACATCCAAGTGGTCACTAGGAAGCTTGCAAATTGTAATGGGGCAAAGAGGGCTGGCCATGCTGGGAATCTCAATTACCCCTCATTGTCTGTGGTGTTTCAGCAGTATGGGAAGCATAAGATGAATACGCATTTTATTCGGACCGTCACGAACGTGGGCGGCCCAAAGTCGGTCTACCAGGTGAGGATCAGGCCGCCGGTGGGGACGACGGTGACGGTGGAGCCGGAGAGGCTCGCGTTTAGGAGGGTGGGGCAGAAGTTGAATTTTCTTGTGAGGGTTCATGCTTTGGCAGTGAAGCTATCTCCTGGTGGCACTAGTGTGACGAGTGGTTCTATAGTTTGGTCAGATGGGAAGCGCACTGTGACTAGTCCTTTGGTTGTGACAATGCAACAACCTCTCTAAGTCTAAAGGTATTTTGTGTCTAATTTGGGTTTCGGGTTCTAGGAATTTTGCACTCCTTGTTACAAAAATCATAATTTCTCTCTCTATATTTTATATGTATGTATAACGAGAGTGATGTTTTTCAAGGTTTTCTAGTCCAGAAAACTGGTGGGGTTGGTTTGGTTTGCTGTAATATTAAAAATCAAAAGCTTTTGTAGAACGAAAAACACTTGGTTTTGTTTTTGGCAATTAGCAGGAATGATCAATTTTTGACATTTGGTTGCAATCAATTTTTAGTAATGACGACGGGCTCGTTTGGAAGTGTTTTTAAAATGACTGAAAGCGCTTTTGATGAAAGTATTTTTGGAACCAGTTCAGAGTCGAAATGCAAGTAAATACTGAAAAAGCACTTTAAGTATTTTCTGCCAGAAACACATAACTAGTGATTCTGCTAGGAAGCACTTAAAGTTCTTTTGGAACCAAGAAATAATTTCACCAAAAGCGTTTTCAGTAATTTTAAATGCACTTTCAAACAAGTCTAACATATTGATCATATATTGATGACTCAACAATAACCTAACAACCATACAACGATGATATAATGATGATGATCAGTCGATATTGCTATTAGATGACATAATAAACACTGATTATCGTCGAAAGCTGATAATTCCTATTAATTGCCTTCTTCTTTTTTTTCCCCTATTTTGTAATGTATATTTGTTGATCTCAAAACTTATTCTATTAGTTTATAGGAGTTGGCTACAGTACTCGCAATCATTGAATGCTATCACCAAGATCTCCCTCCTTCCCTCCCTCTCTCCTCCCTCCTTTTAACGGTGAGATCGGTGTGAGCATCCAATGCTTGCGAGCACTGTCGCCAGTCCCCAGTTTATAACCTAACAATTATACGACGATGATATAATGATGACATAATAAACACTCAACTAAATGTCGAAAATTGATAATTCCTATTAATTGCCTTTTTTTTTCCTATTTTGTAATGTATATTTGTTGATCTCAAACCTTATTCTATCAGTTTATAAGTTCATTTTGTCGTCAAAGTTGCATGTCACCGGCGTTTATCCATGTGAGCATAGCACTCGTCATATAACCGAGTTACTTGATCAGTCTTATACCAAATGTACTCGGATGACACTCAATGATAAGGTCACGTGATAAGGGCTATACTCATACAGGATGTATTCAGACGACACCAAAGTATTTATCTTGCACATAGATGATGACAATGATTAAGACAAGAATCATGTGGGGCACTTGAATCATGTCTGGTCCTATACCTGCAGATTAAATCTGAAAGTAGAGATTTTCTTGAGTATTCCGAAGTATCTGGTGCTTTAGATATTTCAATCATTAGATTTTTATTTAAAAATATAAAAATTAAAATTTAATTATTAAAACATCCGGAGTATCGTGTGTATTTTGTAGAACCTAAGAGTTTTTGTTGAAAGTAACACAAACTAGCTAGATTCTTGACGTGTTCGATTGTTCCATATTATGATCTAAGATGTTCTATTACTCAAAATTAAAGCCCATGTATTATGTTTTAAAATCTGAACAAATATTACTATAAACAAAAAGCATAGCAATCTCTTTTAGCCATTTGTACTTCCACACAATTGTGAACTTTAGACCAAAGAAAAAGTCGAAAATTTTACATACATGTAGAGTGCGTAGACCATCAAATATAAAGGTTACATTCAGAACATTTAAATCTCAGCATTGATTGGAGCAATATATTGCATACATTCAAGAAAAATCTCACAAATTTTTTTTAGTTATGATCATCAAATTGAATAAATCAAACGAAGTAACGAATAAGATTAAACAGAGGCTTAAAAAAGTGTATGTTTATCATTTTCGTATTCTGTATTGTACAAAAACTCTGAAAAATTTTGTGTGCTGTGTTTTCTCATAAATCGCATGCATTGATGAATGGTAGAAAAACTCTGAAAAAACAACTATCGAGTACTGTCTTTGACGTATATGCAAGCCTAATGAGAATATCCGGCAAGGCAGTTGTCTGGGATTTTTTCATGATAAATTTGACTTGATCAAATGTAAAGTAAGCTCTTAATTATATGCTTCTTCTTTTTTTGGAATGCTTTAAGTTTCCTCTTGATTTTGTTTGAAACAATCTTACCCGATGCTTCTGGCCATAAAACCCAAAAGCAGTGAGCATGATGAGGATCTGTCTGCCTAAAACTGAAGCATAATCAGTGTTTATGTATTGAAAAGGTCATTAATCCGTTTGATAAACGCAACTCAGCTGGAAAACGCCACTTATTGAGAAAGTGCTTTGCATCGATGGGGCATGATAACACGGTTCTTAGCAGTGGCTATTTTGTTTTACTTGCCTCATAAAATCATAATGCTCCCGTTCTTTTGTATCTCAAGTTATTAAAAATGACATTTCGTCTTTTTCATCTAAAATCACGTGTTTGATTTCCCCACAATCTTAATATCGCTAAGAGCAAACAGACGTGAGTTTTAGCGAACATATTGTGTTGAAAGCCTAAATCCTATATCGGAGAGAGAAGGGAATTGCATGTGCTTACTATGAGTTAGACTACTTTCAAAATAATCAACTAGTTTTATGGTAGAATATCAATTTCCGAACATTTGGCGATAGCGATTGTGTCGATATCAATAGTGACTCAGTATTTCAATAAATCATTGGTTGAATCTCAACTTTCTATATAGTAAAGAGCATGTGAGTCCATGTGTGAAACTTAACTTAATGGTCACACGTATTCCACTTCACCCAATTTAAATTGTCCACATATTATGTTTGAAAAATCACCACATGTTAAAATGCGTGTTGAAAGTATGAATCTCAGGTTTCCTCTTATTGATTCACAAGGTGCAAAGGCAACTTGCAAAGACTTTACGTATCCAGTTCAATGCCTTCCAAAGCTTCCCACATTATTAGAATTCAAGTGTAGCAGTAAGGTAGTCCATAAATTGCACAGTGGCATTTTCTATCAAGACAGGTATAGCCTATAAACTGTGGGGCAAGGATTGGGGTCAGATTCACATGCCTCACTAGGTCTCTGCAACTGCAAGGTATTTAGTCATTTCAATTTAGTCTTTTTTCTGTGTTCTTGTTTCTTTGTTGGACCAATGTGACTTTGTTTGGGATGGCAATTTCTCCGCCATTCCCGCCAGACGTTAGACCTAATGGGAGCAAGAGGAATATGTATAACACTATCCGTGATTTTTATGGAACTTTTTTGAGTGCTTCGAACTATCGGATATTTCGAATGTTTTAATTGTTAGATTTTTATTTGAAAATATAAAAATTAAGATCTAACGGTTAAAAATATTGGGTTGGATAAGTATTCGAACTAGGGCTGGGATCGGTTCGGTAACCGAACCGAAACCCTCCCCTCGAATACTGAAACCGAAAAAATCGGGATCCAACTTCGAATACCGAAACCGAGCCGAAAATTTCGGTATACCGAATTTTCGGGATACCGAAATTTTCGGTTTGATTTCAGTATTGGGGCTCCCCGAAATTCATTCAATCTAATCCAATTTCAATCAGTCAGCAACCAGCAACCAGCAAGTTTGGAACAAGGCAGCAACTTCATTCATTCCATTCTGTAAAAACAGGCAGCAACATCAATCAGTCAACACTCATCACAAATACAAGAGCACATCTATTCAAGTTATATGAGCATTTCATAGATATTTTTTTCCCAGGAAAACAATGGTTAACACAGAAGTGTTGAAGTATCAAAAACTCTAGCTTTACGAAATTGCAAGTTTGTAAAATGATGCTTCGATTCATTAATAAAACAACTTGGCTTAAATAGCCATTACAATCTGGAATTAAATTTGAAAACAACCACATCTCCATATCCCCAAGATTGTGGCAACCAAGCAAAGACTCCTGGCCATAAACTCCACTCGTTGCACTTAACGTAAAACTACTAACCTCTAATATTCAGAGTTTATTCAATCCACGTTGCAAACCACGGTAAAACCCTAACAAATCCTCCCCTAAACCGCGCTTGCCGAAAGCAAGTCGCCTTACATCCTTCATGCTTCGAACACCCAAATAGATCACCGTAACTTCAAGAATGATTCTAACTTCAATGGCTTTGTCATAATATCGGCCACCTCGATCACTTGGTACCACAATGAACCAATTCCACTACACCCTCCTTGACAAGATCACGCAAGAAATGGCAATTCTTACATCAATATGTTTAGTTCTTTCCATGTGTGGACCTGGGATTCTCGGGACGCTTTGATAGATGAAATCATTACTTCACAAAGAATCTTAACACACTTACATGAAGAGAAGCCGAGACTCGTTAAGCACCCTTCATCCGTATACTGCATGCACAAGCTTCAGCAAAGAATATACTCCGCTTCGCTGGTGGAAATGGTTACCACCGACGTTTTTTTTGAACTCCATGCTACCGTTAATTCACCACTTAGAAGAAACACATACCCGTAAGTACTTCGTCTATCCTCTACATCACCCGCATAGTCACCGCCTTCGCATAGGCTTTAAGATCATCTTTGAAACTTTCTTTTTCATAAAGCACTCCCAAATTCTCGTAACCTCTTTCATAAAACACCCCAAATTCACGTCCCTTTCACATATCTCGCACTCGTTTTGCTATTGCCATATGAGATGCCTGATCTCGCTATGAACTCGTTATAAGACATA
This sequence comes from Gillenia trifoliata, assembly GCA_018257905.1. Lineage (NCBI taxonomy): Eukaryota > Viridiplantae > Streptophyta > Magnoliopsida > Rosales > Rosaceae > Gillenia > Gillenia trifoliata. Next base: position 14,611,073 of record CM031082.1, read on the forward strand.
CAACAAACATAATGTCTCGTCTAGTAGCCGCAATACATTAAACTCCCAACCACTGCTTCAACAGCTGAATCCACTGTCATTGCCTCCCTCCACGCTCTTTCACCAACTTCGTGCCGTGTACAATGGGATTTTCTGCTGTGGATTGCAACTCTCCATCCCACCTTTTCTAAAATTTCTCCAGCATACTTCTTTTGGCACAAGTGTATCCCTTCACTATCATTAACTCCTCAACTCCCAGAAGTATTTCATCTTCCCAAATCACTCATGTCACTCCTAGCCTCTACTGACTCTTTAAACTTCTCACATAGTTTCACATCATTCCCGTATAAATTAAGTCATCCACGTATAAGCTAACAATCAAAAAATTACCTCCATCTTCATTTTTGAGGAACAACGTGTGCCTGCCGGCTGCATTTCTCAAACCCTTCCTTCATGAAGTATCTCATTTTGCCGTACCAAGCCTCTTGAGCCTCGTTTCAATCCATAAAGAGCTTTCTTTTAAGCTTCAATACTTTGTGCTCCTCTCCTTACGAACATATCCTTCCGCTGCTCCACATACACTCGCTCTCCCTCAATTCTCCATGAAGGAAAGCGTCTTGACATCTAACTGAACACACCATCCTTTCGCGCAGCCTAGAGCCAAAATCAATCTTGGTATCCTAACGAGCCACAAAAGTAAACACTTCACTATAATCAACCCCATATCTTCGGAAAGCATAACCCTTGATCACCAACCGTGCCTTGCACTTATCCACCTCTTACTTTTCATTCAAACCTTGTTTTAAAAACCCATTTGACACCAATTTTCTTCATCCCTTTTGGCAAGTTTACAAGCTCCCATGTTTCATTTTTTTTTATAGCCTCTATCTCCAAGTCCATTGCTTTTCCATTTTTTTCTTTTTAACTGCTCATCAAAACTAGTCTGGATCTTTATGCACCATAAAACGACTTTCACTTGACTCGTCAGAGAGACCACCCACTAACATAGTCGTCCATCCATCTCTTGCTCTTCGAATCCTCTTTCCGGTGTAGTATCATCATCTTCGCTTCCAACCGACCGGTTTCCGACCGCCCTTCTACTTGTTCTTCCACATTGCTTTCTTCTTCTTCATCATAATCACTAATTTCTCCATCATCACTATCTTCCCAAGAAAAGCCGTCAAGCTCACATTCTCATCACTCCTCCCCCAATTCCAAAACCCCTCATTTTCCCTCAAACACAACATCTCTACTTCACAATCAATTTTCTTAGCTATAGGATCATAAAGCCGATAGGCTTTAGATTCTTCACTAACGCCAAGAAATACACATTTATGACTCTTCTCATCTAACTTTACTCTCTTATTGTCGAATGTAGAACATTAGCAATAATAATCTAAAAATCTTAAAGTATTCGACATTGGGTTTTTCCCCACTCCAACATCTTCAGAGTCTTCCCTTTTACCGCTACGCTAGACTTCTCTATTCAACACATGTAATCCCTTATCGTATCGTTCGTCCAAAAGGGATTTAGGCATCTCCTTTTTCGAAAGTAAACATCGAACCATGTTTAATATAGTTTGATTCTACGTTCACCACCCCATTTGCCAGAGTGTAAGCGTACAGTAGTTGTCTCTAATGCCATGATCCACACAAAACATATTAAACTCTTTTTGAGGTGAACTCACCCTCCTCTATCTGTCCTTAAACAACATATATCACATCCCGAATTTTTTCAACGAGACTTTGAACACTTTGAACATAGAAAACGTTTCCTCTTCTCGCCTAAGAAGTAAATCCAAGCTTTTCTAACAAATCATCAATAAAACACAAAGCAAGTACCTTTGAGGCTATTTGAAGTTGGAGTGACTTGTCCAATACGCACCGTGAACTAACCTAAAGTCTCAAGCCTCCACTCCACTCTCGTACGGCCGCCCGATGTTGCTTTCACGATGACAAACCGTGCATGCTTTGTTTGTGGCTTTAAGTTGAGGAAGTCCTTCACAAGTTGCTTGCTCTCCAAAACTTGAGGTTTTTGTAGTTCACATACCGTACTGGCCTGGGTACACAAGTCTCGATACATCATCTTCTACCGCTATTAAACACTTTGTAGGTCGAGAAGTCATTATTGGCTAGTAGAACAAACATCCTATTAGTAGCCATTGGTGTTTGAATGATGTGAGGCCTCTAGGATGATATATTCTACAAGCCCCATTTTTTATCAAACAAAGCAAGTCCCCCGCTCAAGTTGGCCTATACTCAATAAATTGTTCTTGAGACGGAATGTAAAATACATCTCTACTCACTCGAGGCCTCATCCACACTTCAAGCTTGATGTTCCCTTTTCCCATCACTAGCATCCTTGCATCGCTGCCCAACTTCACTGGAAAAGTGTCTAAACCGATCATCCAACTCCATGAACCAACTCTGTTCCCCGACATGTGATTTGAGCAACCCGAGTCCGTAAAACCGACGCCGCCTCTTTTTGCATTTTTTTCAACATAAGCCATCGCAAAGCTCTTCCTCACCTCCACCCTGCATAATTGGCAAACTCTTTCTCCCAACTAGGACATTCATATTGATAATGTCCCACTTATGGCATTTATGACACTCTATTGTTGCTTGTTGCCGTGTGATCTTCCTCTTCCACGCCCTCCTCCCGCGCCTCTCTTCGTCCCCTTCCTCTTCCTCCCCGCTCGATCTTCATGTGTGATTCGAGTACTTGCTCTTCTCTTCACCTCGAATCTTCATTCTTGTCATGAACAAGAGACTGCTTTGAAGTTCATCAATGGTCATTGTAGTCATGTTGTTAGATTCCTCAATCGAGCACACAACGTAGTTGAATTTTGACACCATTGATCGGAGGATCTTTTCAAGTACCTGACTCGCTCATATCCTCGCCATGAGCTTTCATTTTGTTGGCTATAGATAATGAACACGAGCAAAGTAGCATTCACGTATTCTCCTTCTTTCATACGAACCTCGAAGTCACAACGTACACCGCAATCGTGTGCCCTCTTGACCCTTGTTGATCCCCGGAACTTCTCGCTTCATGGAATCCCGTATCGCCTTAGACGAGCTCCTATCAAGAATGGTATCAAGCACCTCTTTCGATTGCTTGATAGAGAAGGTTTTTGCCTTCAAATCCTTCAACTTGTCTTCTTCATACACTTGCGTTGAGTGTCGCGAGTCAACTCTTCGCCACCACCGTGGAGAAGACCCAGCTTCCGCCTCGCTACATTCACCGGTGACTCACTCTCTACAACTTTCCAATACTCCTTTGAACGTAATAGATTCTCCATTAGCTCAAATTTAATGATCATAGTGCCTCTACAAACTTGGGCACATAGGTGTCAGCTCTTCCGACATTTTGAAAGGATACTCTCAATCTCTTTCTTCACTCTCTTTTTCTACGATCAGCCCCGTTGCTCGATACCAATTGTCAAGTATCAAAAACTCTAGCTTACGAAAATTGCAAGTTTGTAAAATGATGCTTGATTCATTAATAAAACAACTTGGCTTAAATAGCCATTACAACCGGGAATTAAATTTGAAAACAACCACACATCTCCATATCCCAAGATTGTGGCAACTAAGCAAAGACTGGGTCATGCAAACTCCGATCTCTCGCAGACCCTACCGTAAACTACTAACTCCTAATATTTCAGGAGTTTATTCAATCCACGTTGCAAACCACGAAACCCTAACAAGAAGTACCAGGTAGGTAACAGATGCCAATGGTTAACATGTATTATTAACACACACACCCTGCATACTGCACACACACACACACACACACACACCCACACACCCCGTACAATGCACACACACACACCCTGCATACTGCACACACACACTCGCTGCATACACACACACCCTGCATACTGCATACACACGCACACTCGCTGCATACACACACGCACACTCACTGCATACAACGCACAATGCACACACACACACACACGAACAGAAAACCCAAATCCCAAATCCCAAATTGAATTTTGAAAACCCAAATCGCAAATTGAAAATCCAAATCCCGGAGTTACTTACCCGAAGCAAGCAGAACCCACAACCCAGCGAGGAGAACTGGAGAAGAGAAGTGGATGGGGATCGAATCGAATCGAATTTAGGGCTCGGTCTGGTTCGTTTGAGGAGGTCGAGTTGAGGTTGGTTGAGGAGGTCGAGTCGAGAGAGCTGGGAGGAGAGGAGAGGATCGGAGAGGATTGAAGTTATGCACTTCAGTGGGTCTGGTTCGTTTGGAGGTCGAGTTGAGGTTGAGGAGGTCGAGTCGAGAGAGAGCTGGCAGCTGGGAAGAGAGGAGAGGAGAAGAGAGACAGACTTAATTGAAGTTCAATGAATCAATTGAATGATTCAATTCGATCGAAATCACCGAATGGCCCGACTTCGGTTCGGTTCGGTATTACCGAATAAGTACCATTTTCCTCCCGAACCCCGTACCGAAAATTCGGTATTTTTTCGGTATCGGGGACCGAACTAATCGGGGTTTTTGGTATTCGGTTCGGTTTTTTTCGGTACGGTTTCGGTATTTCGGTACAAAATTCCCACCCCTAATTCGAACATAACAAATCATTTGTTACTTGTACTTGTAATTCTATGTTACAAAATGGTTTTTGTTTGTTAAATTATTTTTTTTATATACAAGTAATATTGAGGTTTGGAGCATTTAACTTAGAACTTCGGATGCAAGATAACTATTCTTAGTCGATTGAGCTACAAGTATATTAAGTTATAAAATGTTTATGTACACCATATTAGGTTCAGATTAGATACTAAAAGCAATACAAAACAAACCCAACCTAGCAACGCCGGTCTCATTACCATCTCTACATGTTGGATCTACTTGTGCAGGAACATGGATTGGCAGTACAATTTGTAAAGTTAAATCATGCTTCAACTCCATCAATTTATTCTATTTGTGGAGATTATTTATTTTTGAGCGAGAGGACCATTGTTTTGAGGGACGGAAAACGTGGTTTTCTATTAATTTATTCTATTTGTGGAGAGAAGAGACGGACGGTGATGATATCTAGCAGTTTCGAATTTTGTGGCCCAGCTGACTTCGGCCGAAAAGCACACTGGAGGCCCATCCCAAGTTTCCTTTAATTGAGAGAGTGGTTCTCTGTATATTCGAGTTTTGCCTTTAAACATCATAAACTCCCATTAATTTTATTTCAAATAAAAAGATTTTTATGTTCATATATATAATTACCATAAATGGCTTAATAATTTCTTAAAAAAATAAATTTTTTTTAGACATTTATAGTGTTTTGACCCCACATCGAGAATAAAAATTGTTTTTCTTAGAATCCTCTGCATGTTTTTTACCCTGCAATACTATGGAAGGCTTTTAATTGAAGCCGTTAAAATAAATCTAATGGTAATAAATAGTGCCACGTCTGATTCTCATTACTTTTAATCCTCATCCTTCAGTCTTCTTCCTCCTCATACCGCCAAAGTGACCAGGCAGTCAGCCAAGGGCTTCTATCTCCCAAGCCCCCAGCCGCCCCCTTCTCCCTCTTCTGCCTCTCTCCTCTTCACCTACACCCTCCTTAATTAAACTTTTATTGAGAAATTATGAACCTGATCCAAAAAATATATGATCGTCGACTCGACAATCTAAGACCATACAACAGCAGCCAAAGACCTGTACAACAGTTGCGCCATTGCAACCATGAAATCCAATGGAAGCTTCACCCACAATATTTCGATTAGTCTGCATGTAAAGATTTGAGAAATTTATCCGATTTGGGATTAGTTTCTTGGCGATGACATTTCTTGGGTGTTTTATTTTGGATTTTGTTTGGAGTCAAGTTTCAATTGTATGTGTGCTACGTACCATTCACTAAAATTCATTTGAGATTTATTGTAAATTAATATGAGATCATTCAATAGCCTGACTATTCAATGTTACATATCACCCAAATTTTTTTCTTTTGTTTTTTTTTTTTCAAAATTGGAGGTACAGTGGAAGAAGGAGTGGACGGGAGAATGAGTATTCAAAGAAAATAAAAAATGAAAAATAATTGTCTAGTAAAAAATAAATTCATAAAAAAAAAGGTATTGTTATTGTTGAAAATTTAATAAATTATTTTGGTGTCTAAAAAATATGTAAAAATAAATTAAATGTCGACAAAAAAAATTTAAATATACAAAGAAACACTAATGTGAGAATGGCCACCGCCACGTCCAGAAAAAAATAGCCCAAACTGGACTCGCATACGGCCCACTAAGTAGAACCAAATCACTTTCTCTAGTGATGTGTTGATTCAGTTTCTCGAGCCCAATTAGTAATAGTAGTAGTCCTAGCAAGTTTTAGCCGCTTTGTAGCTTAAGTGATCTAATCCTCTGAGGTACATGCCCCTTGTTGTATCTCTCGAATGATCGAATCTAATTACGAAGCAATAACAAGAATGTTTCTAGAGATCTTCACGAATCCTAGAGAGAGAGAGAGAGAGAGAGAGAGAGAGAGAGAGAGAGAGAGAGAGAGAGAGAGAGAGAGAGAGCGAAGGCCACGTAATTAGATGCAAATCTTTGGCAGCAAGCTTTTTTTTCTCACTTACCTAACATTGTCACTTTCAACACTGAAAGATCTCCATTCCACGTAATAAAGGTTTCAAAAAGCTTCGGACAAGTTCTAAGTGTCTCCAATTTGACATATCACATATGATTAGATCGTTGATTAAGATAAGATTATGATAAGATCAAAATTACGCATAACCATCTCCGCCTTTGCTGAAAATGCAGGTTACCTAGCCATAGGAGGTCACTGTTAACCTTTGTCCCTTAGAAGATGACAACGTGTACGGTCGTTTTCGTCACCAGTCACCACCACCACTTGTAACATTTGACGTCGTTTTTGAGTCTTTGCCAAATGCCAAAGAAATTGACATGAATATTTCTGCATGCATGCTTCTCACATCAACTACAAGATCTCATTGCATGTGCGTGAACTGTGAGAAATCCAAGTGGTCCATAACTACTACTACTAGCTATAGCAAGGCCAAACGTTTTAGGGTAAGAGGAGTCTGCATGCTTAAACTCTACGTCTATCCTTTTTCGGATAACCCAAAAATCTCACCATCATTCTCTTATCCGTCGAATCCATTAAAAAAATGCAAGATGCATGTATTAATTATCCATAAGTTAAACCTCGTATTATGTTCAAGTGTAGGACGTATGAGATTAAAAATTAGTCTACATTGTTCCGTTTTTGTTATAAATCAACATACAGATTAAAATAATGATAGCGCACAAAAAGAAATCGTGACATATAAAAATAAAAAAGCAAAGTAAAAGTCTTTCTGATATGTGTCCAAAATGAATCTTTTAATTTGGTTTCCAGTTTCCCCATATATGCATGGTATTCCTGGGATGACAACTTTAACTTGCAGGAATATCGGATGGTAAGAGAGTTGCAGTCGTAAGATGATGACCTAATATTGTTCATGGTTGTTACAAACTTGGATCCACTTGCCATAAAATAAGTAACATATGTGGATGAGGCTTCCCCATAGATATACATAATATGTGAAATTTATTTGTCCAATCTGTGCCGACCGACTGAATATTAGATTAATTCATATTTCATTAAAATCGTTATTTCCTCATTTCATTTTACAAACACAACAAAGTTGTTGTAAAACTAACTTTGAAAGAGGTGAGAGAGAGGGGGATGGCAAAGAGAGAGAAAAAAGAGCTCAGTGTATGAGAATTGTGTTTTTTTATTCATGACCTTATACATTTATTTATACTAATCGTGATGGGCTTTTTTGCTTTTCAAGTAATGCAAACGTATGAAGATTTGATCTTCAAATCCTATTGGGATTCTACTTTAACTTTACATAATCATATTTTTAAATAAACACATCAATTACAACACTTCCCCCTTGAGTGTGCACAACTTAAGAAGTAGTCGCATCAAGTCTTCATGATTAGGAGATGGCGGTTATTGCTGTCAATTCTCGGCAGACATAAGTACTTGCTAACATGAGTCTCATAGTACGGGTGCATATCAAAAGAAAGATCTCATAAAAAACCTTTGCTACGGTAATCCAGTAATCTTAAGGAGAAATAGTGAGTTAATGTAGGATATCGATGTTTCACATCTTCAGGATGATCATTAACGCATACATGGTTAGCAAAACCCAATGGGGAAAAGTACTCCTGATTGTAGGGAAAAGAGTACATTAAGGTCATTAGAGTATACTTCAGGATGCTCCTCCTGAGTTCGACAAAACACACCAAGAGAACTACCAGTGATGCAAATCTGAAAGTTTACACAAACCAATTCCATGAACAAGCTTCTGAAAGGTAGACTTCGATAGTGACTTCGTGAAGAGGTTGGCTATATTGTCATGGGATTGGATCTGCTTGACTTCGATCTTCTGATGCTCTTGTTGCTGATCAATGAAGAAAAACTTTGGAGCAATGTGCTTGGTATTGTCACCTTTGATTTATCATTTCTTTAGCTGGTTGATACATGCAACGTTGTCTTCATGAATCGTCATTGGAGCATCAACGATGAAAGAAAAACCACATGAGGTTCTAATGAGATTAATCACACCCCTTTACCAAAAGCATTCACGCGACGCTTCGTGTAGGGCTAGAATCTCAGTGTGATTTGAAGACCTAGCAACCAACTCTTGTTTGGTCAATCTCCAATATATTGTTGTATCTCCAACAGTAAAGACACACCCGTCTGAGAACGCTGAAGGAAAAAAAAATATTGAAATTGTTAGGTTATTTGAGCAACACATATGCATGCTATTAACAAAGTAAAGGCTCTTAGCTAGCATATTAGTACTTATATCAAAAACTTTGCCCATGACCTTTGAAATTTAGTAGTAGTGAACCAAGACTCAACTTGAAGTTCACAAATAAAATTGAGTTTCCTTACCCTTGTAGAATCCTCTTTGCCTAAGCAAAGGTTAAACACCCAAGAGAGGGCCTTCAATCCTCATCCATGGATGAACACCTTGCTTAGAGATTTGGGGTTGTGCCTTGAATCATCAAATCAAGGTTGCCTACATACTCCACTCGTTTGGATATCAAACCCTTTGTACTTTTTTTTGGAATTGAAGGATTTGAGTGATTTGGATGAAGAACATGAATAATGTTTTTCATTCTCTAGGTTCAGCTAAGAAGAGAGAAGATGGAGTTTTTTGTTGATTTTCAACATTTGCAACTTATGAGAATAGTAACCCATTCCAAACTTATAAACATTGTACAAAGTTTGAGTGGGATTGCACTATTACAATTCTCACACTTCTTCTCCCTTGTATAATTCGGCCAAGCCTAAGTCTTTTGGGCTTTGTTATTTCACACATTAAGTTGTCATACAACTCATGTTAATGAGATTGAATTATTTGGGCCTTCTTAGTCCAAAACTAACCCGAGGTACAAAAACGAAACTTTTTTGAATGATTAATCAATATTTAATTAGTCATAGCCTATAATCAATTAAACCATTTAGTTGTACTCACTCAATTTCATAGAAGTCTTCAATCATTCTCTTTTAAAGGTGTACGATCATTTAGGTTCTCGTTAGCGAAGTAGTGAGCGATTAAAACTCTTTCTTATCAATTGTGAATTGAAACCACATTTCAATTGTCCCTTTAGTGAAGATTAGTGGTTAATAATCTTCAGGGCTTCCACTAGCCATGAATGACACAAGTAGTGTGCCATGTTAATCCAAACTAAGCTCGAGGAGAATAGAACCTATTCAATTTGAGATTACAATGCAATACGATCCTTCTCTAAACAATACCCTTGATCACATTGTTTGGATGATAGTTCGTTCATGTCTACTATCCAATGTGACCCTTGACTATATGATTTATGTGAATATGATTTGGAACGTCATTCCTAAATCTTATTCATACTTTGGCCAGAGATTTATAATCATATCATAGAATATTCACCATCATCGTATTTGAAGGATAGAGATCCCTTGTTGTACATACACTTGCCTCTATGATTAGGAAACATAACCCAACTATGTCGTGGACACCCTCAAACCTGGAGTGCCTTTCACATAATCAAAGATTAAGGACTTAATCACAAGACAATTGTGATGCCTCAAGTCAAATGACTAATTTGCATTATCCCAACTAGTAAGTTCTCATAAGACATGAGTATGAGATCTCACGGCGATCATGTTCAGTGTACTCACTTTCTAGTAAGCACCTACACTTGTCTTGATGTCATACACACCAATGACTCAAGACTTATCATTCTCGGGAGAGCATAGTATGTACTGATCTTTACGGATTGTTAATGCCCAATTGACAATCCTATGACCAGGAACATTTAGGATATGTGTATGAAAGAGAAAGGTCTTAAGAATCTAACTTACTTAGATTACATTCTCTTAACTACATATATATTCCTTGGACTTATTGTTAAGGCGTATATCACATAATGAGACAACCTTAAACAATAATATTTGCCCTAAGATTAAACTGCATTAGTTTAAAATGTGAAATGTCCATAAAGTATTATCCAATGATTGGATTTAGGGCACATTTCCAACAAACACGCCTTGTGAAAGTCAGATAAGTAACTAGCGTCAGCATAACCAACAAGGCGAACATCATTCTGAGCATCAGGGGGGTTGGACTCGCTCGGCGATGTGTAGGGATAGAATAAACCCAAATGTACCCTTAAGGTAACGCATGAAGTTTTTAACACACGTCTAGTGTCTGCGTGTAAGCACATTGTTGTATCTTGCCAAAAGATTCACAGCAAAGGAGATGTCGGTTCTAATGCATTGAACCAAGTATAATAAAGCGCCGATTGCACTTAGGTAAGGAACTTCAGATTCCAAGATCTCTTCATCCTCTTCTTTAGGATGAAATTGATCTCGTTTTTCATCTAAAGCTCGAACGACCATGGGAGTACTCAAAGGCTTTGCTTTATCCTCATTAAAGTGGCGCAACATTTTTTTGGGTGTAGTTCGATTGGTGGACCATCCAAACAATGCTTTATCTCTAGGCCAAGACAATATCGAGTTTTTCTAAGATATTTCATCTCGAATTCCGATTTTAGGTGCGCGACAGTTTTTTCAAGCTCCTCTGGAGTCCTAATGAGATTCATGGTATTGACATAGATTACAACAATCACAAATCCAGAATATGAATTCTTAATGAACACGCAAGGGCATAACTTGTTATTCACATATCCCTGACTGATCAAATAATCGCTAAGACGGTTATACCACATCCGTCTGAATTGCTTCACTCTGTAAAGCAAACGTCTCAATCTTATAAAGAGTGTGTTCCGTGGTCAGGAACTATTTTTGTCAATCAATGCATGTCCTTCTGGAACTTTCATATATATATATATATATCCGTATCTAGGTCCCCATAAAGATACGTTGTGACCATGTCCATGAACTGCATATTCAATATTTTGAAAACTACCAGACTGATAAGGTAGTTGAACGTTATAACGTCCATTATGGGGGAGTAAGTGATGTGAAAATTAAATTGCACACAAATTAAACCCTATAAAGATAGTCATAGTATATGAAAGTAGGGATCGTTCTAGGCCGGGGATTAACTAGGGATGCTAATCTGCACTAAATAAAACTTAAAAACACTAAACTAGACTCAAAAACAGAAAACTAGACTCTAGACAACTTAAAACAAACTAATATGACTCACAACACACAGACTAAGTTCCTAAGACTCAAAACTAGTACTAAGGGGAATTTTGGACGAAAATTAACTAAAAAGACTCAAAATATTAAATGGGGGATTGGTTTGGACGAAATTGAACTTAAACAAATAAATTTAAAGATATAAAATAAAGTGAACTCAAGGACAAAAAGCTAGTTAGAAGATCCTTCTCCACACATGATATATGTATACAAACTAATTTCCAGTTATTATTTCTTAGACTATGAATGACAACACCCCAAGTTAATTAGGTACACTTAAATTAACCTTCAGATTTCCCTTAATTCATTGAGTTGGATGGAATACGCATCGCAACCAAATTATCCTTATCAAGTTCCCTAACTATGAAAAGCATGATAGAAAAACATATCAAAAGTCATTAAGTTCTTTGAAAACCATAAGCATTGACGAGGCATTCGTAACTATGAAAAGCATGATACTCCTGCCTAGGATTTACTTAACGCGATCGTGACTAGCAACCTCCACTACTCATGAATATAAGTTCATAATGATTAGGTGAAACTCCCTTATACTCTAGCATCATATTCATGCACTCAAATTAAGTGTTGACGCTCAACCCACATACATAAACAAGTTTTGATAACTCAGATAAGCAAATCACATTCAAGACTCAAGAAACAATAACTAGATGTAATCAATTCATATAAAACATATAATATGGCTTCGAATTCACCTCTAACTATAAAGGAATTAGTTCCTCATAATTACAATGAAACAAAAACAACTAAAGTTAAACATTGAAAATAAAGATAGAATACACCTAAAATCCTCCAAAGATGCGGCACCAATTGTATTTTCTGGTCTCTGGCTCTTGTGTGCTCTCCCCCTGTCAAATTGGTCTTCTTTTCTGATTTATGCGTTTTCAAGTCATTGCATCATCAAAGAATTCCAAAGGAACGACTTAGAGAGAGTTTAGACCTCCTTAGAACTCCTTAATTCACCTGAATGAAGTGTAGACACATGCACAAAACAGCTGCCACGTTTTGTCTTCGAAACCCAATCCAACTTGGACTCTACTTCCTGTTTCGACCTTCTGTCACTAAAACAGTGATACCTATTTCTAGAAGCATCAGAATCGTGATATGTAAAATCCTGTGGAAACTAGACATCCAGAGCTTTCCACCATATATGTCTTGACACGTAATTTATTCTAAGGAATTCTGGGTGCTCTGTCGAAGTTGGTAGTTATGCACAGCACTGTCCAATTTTCACTCGGATTCCACTTTTGCAATTTCCTTGTCTTCCAAACTTCTATCTTCACTCTTTAGGAGAAAATAAGGTTCTCTAGAAATCAGGTTCTCAAATGTCCTCATATGAAAATGAATCCCCCTTCACAACTGAAATTAGGTAGAAAAGGATGATGATAAGGTTAGGATAAGATAAGATAAGGTGTGGATAATGTTCCTTCCTTGTAACTGATTCCTTATCTTCAATGTCTTGAATTAATTTCTCCATTTCTTTAGCACATTCCTAGCCTCATTTGAACTTCAAAACGTCCATCCATCTTGCTCAAAGCATATGTTATCCATTCCAAGCCCAAAATTGCTCTAAAGTGCTCCAAAATGCCCTTTCTTGCCAACTTTGTCACTTGGACCTACAAACACACGAAAATAGTTTAAAACACTCTAATAAACATAAACTAACTAAATAAATGCAAGGAAACATGCTAACAAAGTCGCATAAATATGCTCCTATCAGTAAGTCTCCTTGTAGTCAATTCCAAGGCGTTGAGAGAAACCTTGCACCACAAGGCATTTTTTGTAATGCATTATTTCATTCTTTTCATTGCCCTTCCTTACGAACACTCACTTGTAGCCAACGGAATTCACATTAGGTAGAGTTGGAACAATAGGTCCAACCACTTTACACCTTGCTAAGGAATCAAGTTCAACTTGGATTAATACTTTCCATTTTGGCCAATCGTTTCTACGTCGACATTCATCAACGGAATGAGGTTCAATGTTATCTCTAATCAGAATCTCAGTAGCTACTGCAAATGCAAATGCATCGTCGACGATAATCTCATTCTGATTCCAAACCATATCCAAGCTAGGATAATGGACCAAAATCTCTCGATTCTCGGGAGGCAGCTGTGTATCATCAGAGATACTACCGTAATCTAGAATAACGTCATGCGATAGATCAAATGAGATAGTGATAAGATCCGAACTAGTTTGACTATTTTGTGTCATGTATCTCATTTTCCTAGGATACAAATCCTTCAAACCAGCAGGTCTCCCACGCTTCAGGGTGGGGGCATTTGATTGGCTAACTGCCGTTGTACTAGACTGTCCAACAGAGGGGGCCAACCGTCCAATAGAGGCGGAACGTTCTTCCTTGATGTTAACTTGATGTCCGTTAGGCACGTCTATCCTTGCAAGCACATTTGCAGCGGGTATATGTGATCTCGTCACTTTTGCTAGATCAGTAAAAGTGTCTGACATGCTTTGAGCAACACTGTGAAGATCTAGATTTCTTCGCACTTCAGTTTCAGACTAGGTGGTTCAAAGATCGAGATAAGACATAATGGGTACTGTCCACGCTAATTCGTGTCGTTCATCATGAACATTGACGTTCATCTCCCCCTAACGATAGGAAGACTGTCTCATCGAAGTGACAATCCGCATATCTAGCGGTAAAGAGATCGCCTGTCAAGGACTCTAAGTAGCGAATAATCGAAACAAGATCATAACCGACATAGATTCTCATCCTTCTTTTAGGCCCATTTTGGTACATTCCAGCGGTGCAATTGGCACATAAACAGCACGCTCAAATAAGCATAAGTGCGAGATATCAGGCTAGCATCAAGTAAGCAACTGTAACGTGAAATAAGGTTTGGTGGAAATGGGCCCCAAGTGTGCTACCATAGCTGCATGTAAAATTGCATAACTCCAAGCAGAAATAGGTAGCTTGGTGAGTATGACCAAGGATCTTGCGATCATTTAGAAGCGCTTAATGTACACTTTTGCTAGACCATTTTGGGTGTGAACAAAGGGAACCATGTGTTCAACTTCAATACTCTAAGACATGCAATAATTGTCAAAAGTTTTTGACATAAACTCCCCAACGTTATCTAGTCAAATCGACTTTATGGGATAATCAGGGTGGTCAGCCTGTAGTTTGATAATCTGCACTAAAAATTTTGCAAATGTAGCATTTCTTATGAACAACAAGTAAACATGTGACCATCTTGTCGATGCATCAACCAACACTATAAAATATATAAATGGTCCGCAGGGTGGTTGGATTGGTCCACAAATATCCCTTTGTATTCTTTGCAGAAAAGATGGAGGATCAGTCAAGGGATGGTCTGATATTAAATTTTCCCAAAGAGCAAGCTTGGCATGGTGCGCTAGCAAGCGCAATAACCTTACCTCGAGTAAGAGGGTGCATGTGAGAATAACCAAGTGTATAATGCATCACACTATGACGTGGGTTTCCCAAACGATCATGCCAAAGCGACTAAAGACTTAGGAACTGATGAGTAGGGCCGGCCACATCGTAAACCTCTACGGCTCGAATGGTTGTCGAGTACAACACATTTGGAAGGTGTTCCATCTTCTCTAGAATTCTCTTATTGCCATATTCATTGGAAGGCGTTGTATTATATAGATAGGATTGACAGGGTTTTGTGTCTTTTTTGTTTTGTTTATGCTCGCGATGATATTTCAGGCACCGGGTTTTTATTTTTATTTTTTTCCAATCCAACAATATAGTTACACTAGTGGAGAGAATAAATTAATCTCGAACTCACCATCTACGAGATTCAAACCTAAGTTATCTTACTTACACATAAAGAGAAATACGACTAGACCGTAATATTAAGTGGCTAGGTACCATGTCTTTTAAAAATATAGTTTTGTTCCTAATAGCCACTTTAAGGTTTGATACTATCTTCGGATGTGTGAATAAAACATCTATTAAAAAAAAATTATAACATATATTTTTTGGGTTGTTTTATTCACACCCTACATACTTCCCAATACTACTATCATCATACCTCACACCTCACACCTTTTGCATACACCCTCCAGTTAAACCCCACATTAAACCCCTCCTCTCGTGTTCGTGCCACAAGCTCGCCTTCTTTACCATGAACAGAACACGCGAACGAAGTAGTGGTACTTGAATCAAGTATGAAACAAAAAAATTCTCATTTTCTATATTGAATTTTCAGATCTGTAGCTTTTTCTTTTTCAGTTTTAGGGTTATGTCAATTTGGAATTTTAAGGTTTCTCATATTCTCTATTCAATTATTTAGTGGGGTTTTGAATGTTTATTAGCAATTTGGTTGGGTTTTATGCTTGATGCTAAAACTTTAAAATGAGATAAGCACCATGTGTGTTCCATTCGGAGTTGGGATTTTATTTAGCAATTCTGCATCAATGCATCTTGGCTGCTGGTGGATTTGATCAACCAAAAAAAAAAGGTTGGTGGTGATCTTCTTCAATTAGTGCATCTTAAAGAAATATTTTGTTTGTTTTGAAGATCTTTTATGGTTGATTTTGCAAGCACATTTATATTTTATTTGGAGATTTTTATATTGCAGGATTTTTAGAGGGTGGGAGTGACTTTGAAATCTTGAAGAAAAATAATTTTGGAATACACATTAAAAATGATTTGGGGTGTATTCAGAATTTTTTATTTTTTTTTCTAAATCTTATGTGGCCTAAATAGTCATTTCATATTAGTATATATAAGTCATTTAATGATAATTTATATATGGGATGTATTCAACAATATGTAAAGTGCTAAGGAAAAATACTCTATTTTTTCCTTAAATTTAAATCTTTTCACTAGGAAAAGAAAAATACTAAATCCTTTCAACAACAAAAATGTGACGATTATAGATTTCATTTTTGTATAAACATAGAAGGTCTCATTTAATTTATTGGTTTTATTAAGTCGGTAAGACCTAAAATCTAATAAAAAACCAGTTACTTTAGAGCATGACTCCGATCATATGGTGGCCACTACTAGTCTTTGAATTATGTATTCATGGAGTCCCTTCTTCTCTTTTGGAGTCTCTTCTTGTCTTTAGTGGTTTGTTTGTTTTACCTTTTTTAGCTAGTATTAGATTAACTTTATACACTAAGCGAGATTGGCTTTGCTTGGACTAAGCAAAATAAGAATTATAAAACGTTTGGTGCAGTGCCGGACTAAAACAATTTTAGAACGCAAATTTTATGTTTTTAACTTTTAATTCACATTTGCCTTGAAAAAGACAAAAACAGAAAAGAAAAAAAAAAATAAGAACACAAATTCAGTAGCTTCTCCATTCAAGAAATCTTTCCTTGCCCATAGTTTACACATATTTATCAATTATATGAGCAATTTTACTTATCCCTGCTTTTTTTTTTTTGTCAAACATATCCCTGCTATTAAGATTTCATATTTTTGACCTTGTATTTTGTCAAAAAACAAAAAACAAAAAAAACCTCGCAACAACATTCTAGAAAGCTCCAAACTTCAGATCAGCAACTTCAAAGCCCAAGCCTGATTTAACCTGCAATTGAACAATAACTTCAAAACTCAACAATTCACCAGTCTGCAGCGGCATATCTGCAAAGACCTGTGCAAACTGACAAGGTTTTGCTCAGGTGATAGGAGCATATTTATGCGACTTGGTTAGTCTATTTCCTTGCATTTATTTAGTTAGTTTCTGTCTATTAGAGTGTTTCAAGCTATTTTTATGTGTTTGCCCAAGTGACAAAGTTGGCAAGAAAGGGCATTGTGGAGCACTTTAGAGCAATTTTGGGCTTGGAATGGATAGCACATGTTTGGAATAAAATGGATGGACGTTTTGGAGTTCATATGAGAATAAGAATGTGCTAAAGAGATGGAGAAATTAATTCAAGACATTGAAGATAAGAAATCAGTTAGAAGGAAGGAACATTATCCACACCTTATCTTATCTTATCCTAACTTTATCATCATCATTTTCTACCTAATTCCAGCTGCGAAGGGGGATTCATTATCATGTGAGGACATTTGAGAACCTGATTTCTAGAGGACTTTAATTTCTCCTAAAGAGTGAATATAGAAGTTTGGAAGACAAGGAAATTGCAAAAGTGGAATCCGAGTGGAAGTCGGACTGTGCTATGCATAACTGTCAACTTCGACAGAGCACCCAGAATTCCTCAGGACGAATTAAGTATCAAGACATATATGGTTGGAAAGCTCTGGATGTCTAGTTTCCACAGGAATTTACAGATCATGATTCTGATGTTTCTAGAAATAGTTATCGCTGTTTTAGTGACGGAAGGTCGAAACAGGAAAAGAGTCCTAGTCGGATTCGGTTTCAAGGAAGAAAACGAGACAGCTGTTTGTGCGTGTTTCTAGACTTAATTCAGATGGATTAAGGAGTTCCAAGGGAGTCTAAACTCTCTAAAAAAATCGTGCTTTAGAATCCTTTGAGAATGCAATCACTTCGGACGCACAAAACACAACAGAAGACCAGTTTGAAACACACAAGAGAGCCAGAAGTGAGAAAATACCATTGGTGTCTCAGCTCTGGAGGGTTTTAGGTGTCTTCAATCTTTATTTTCAATGTTTAACTTTATTTGTTTTTGTTTCCTTGTAATCATGAGGAACTAACTCCGTTTTAGCTAGAGGAGATTTCAAAGCCATGAACATATATGTGACATGAGTTGATTACATCCAGTTATAATTTCATGAATCGTGAATGCAATTTGCTTAACTGTTTGATTGAAAACTTATTCTTGTATGTTGATTGAGGATGCATACTTAGTTTACATGCATGAATTTGATGCTAGAATATAAGGGACTTTCACCTAATAGTTAGAAACTTATATTCACAAGTAGTGGAGGTTGCTAGCCACGATTGCGTTAAGTGAATTCCTGGTAGGAGTGTCATGCTACCATAGTCACGAATACCTTGTCAACGCTTATGATTTTCATAGAACTTAATGATCTATGATATGTATCTCTAGTATGCTGTCATATAGGGAACTTGATAAGAATAATTTGGTTGTGGCGCTACGTCCAATTCAATGAATTTAGGGAAATCTAAAGGTTAATTTAAGTGTACCTAATTAACTTGGGGCGTTGAGATTCATGGTCTATAGAAAGAATAACTGGAAATTGATTTGTGTTGCATATGTGTCATGTGTGGAGAAGGACCTTCTAGCTAGTCATTCACCCATCTAAATCACTAATTTTGTGTCTTTTAAAGTTTGTTTGTTAAGTTTTAAATTCGTAAAAACCAATTCCCCTAAAATTTGTTAGTGTTAGTTGAGTCTAAATTAGTTAAAATCTGTCTTCCTTTAGTGTTTTGAGTCAAGTCAAAGTTAATTTTCGTGCAAATCACTTGTTAGGTCTAGTTTTGAGTCATATTGGCTTGTTTTGAGTAGTTTAGAGTCTAGTTTTCTGTTTTTGAGTCTAGTTTGTGTAGATTAGCATCTCTTTTAATCCCTAGCCTAGAACGATCCCTACTTACGTATACTACATTGATAGGGTTTAAGTTTGTGTGCAATTTAATTTTCACATCATTAGGAAGACCCAATCCTTTCTAGTGCCACTTAATCCCAAGTGAAAGTTCGGGATTAAATTTCGGGGTTTAGTGAGGCCCGTAGCGGCTCTAAGTCGAGGCGAGTCTCATTTATTATAATTCATGTTCATACCAAACATAGGATTGTAATCCTAGTTAAGGCAGTCCCTCCTAAGAAGATGTAACAAACGGGGCTTAGGAGTAAAGCTGAATAATTTCAATCCACTAATGTATTAGACAAATCGGAATATTGAAAGGAAAAATCGAAATATAATAGTTCAACTAGGTATGCAAGTTTTCTTCAAGTGGTGCAAATAAAATAAACAAATAAAAGATATTATGCCGAGGTTGGGCGAAAACTAATCATGTGATTATGTGTTAAATTTGTCATTTGTTCAAAGTTGTGACTTCAAATAATAATAAAGTATGTATAGCGCTTTGGTTTTGGTTCTGATTCTGGTTTTAATTAGTGGCTTTGGTTTTGGTTTTGAGCTTTTGATTTTGGATTATCGTACCAAATAATTTGGTCGCCAAAAAGAAAAAGGAAACGTACAATTCTGTAGTTTATGTGTCAACTGAAAGGGTCTGCGATGTTTATATATTGAATTTAATAATTAATTTGAGAAATTATTATTGGCATTCTAAAAATTTAATTGTGCATTTCCCATAAGAGTATTTTTCTTTTTAAATACAAAAAATTTGGAGTGCCAATAACAATTCTCATCTAATATAATATAATGGGAAATTTTATTTTGACCCCGTTATCTTATCTCTACACCCAAGAAAAAAAATTTCTCCACTAAACTTCTAAGTTTGCCCTTAAATAAATAAGAATAAAAAAAATAAAAGAAAATAAACATTGGTATTTCGATCTCTACACCCAATGACCCACACCACTGCACCCTCCATTATTTCCGAAGGCGAAGTCAACCCAAGCGCCGACAAAATATTACCTTGAAGTTGTCGAAGACCGTTATCTCCTTCCATTCTTTTAAATTTTTGGAATATCTTAACACAACGAAAAAAATATAAATCTCAATAGTTTAAAAACCATATTATATCAAAATCTTCTCTTCCTGCCTCAATAGTAACCAACGCAAGCTTGAAGAAGGTAATCGTAAGACCAATTTGTTTTCTTCATAATTGTCAGTTTTATATTATTCATCCAAAATCATATCATCAAAGTTTTAAATTATTGGATTTACTGATCTAGAAGATATTACTAGTGGAGGTAAATGAAATAAATTTGCTCTTCGAGGGTATGGTCTTGTTAATTTACCCCTAACAATTCCAATAATAATCCCCAATTGGAGGATTTGGAGAAACTTCATCACCCTAATTTCCATATTCGAGTGTGTCACATATACGTATAGATATTAGATAACCCACCTTTTATGTTGTGTTAATAGATTCTGAAAATTTTAAAATAATGGAAGGAGACAACAGTTGTTGATGACCTCAACAGAATATTTTGCCAACACTTGGCTTTCGAAATAATGGAGGGGTGCAATGGTGTGTTAGGTTTTGAGTTATTGGGTGTAGAGATAAAAACACTAATGTTACACCCCGTACCGGGAAATAATACTATTTTATTCCCGGAGGTGCAAAATGACGATTTTGCCCTTGGTTGACCTTTCGGTTGACTTTTGCGTCGTAACTCGTACGACGATTCCACTTGTATTTTCTCGACGTGCTCGTCGATACAGACTCGTAGGCGCGAGCAGGACGTCATTCGGAATTCGAATGAGCGTTCTACGGACGTAATCTAGTTGTGTTTCGTATTTGGGCCTTGGGCCCAGTAATTTATGTGGGACCAGCCCACTGTGTCTCTCTGTCACTCTTGTTTCCCTCACTCTCTGTACTCTGTCTCTCTCTCCTTCACACTCGACCTCACTCTCTCCCTGCAAACAAAATTGCTAAATACATGATAGGAGCACTTTGTGCTATGATTTTAATATGTTTATACTTCATTCTAAGCATTGTTTAGCCCTTATCCTTGCTTTTTTGAGTCATTTAGTCGATTTAAGAGTGTTGGGAAGTTTTGGCTCAAAATTAGGTTACGACAAGCTCATATTTATGTTATTTTACATCAAATGTACTTGTCTTTTCTTAGTTAGTTCCTTATATTTTTGAGCTATTTACTTTGTTTTTGTGTTTTGTAGGATTTGTCAAGCAAAGAAAAGAAAAATAGCACAAATTGGATTTTAAGTTACAGATTCGTCAAAACTGCCTGTGCAGATCAGCTGACTTTGGAAGCAAGTTGTGAACAGCTCAGAATGAATTAAAAAACGTGCTTTATATGCTTGGAAAGCTACAGATGTCTAGTTTTTGGAGCATTTCACAGATTGTCCATATCAATTTTCTAGAAGAAGTTATGGCCGTTTTAACACTGAAAGGTTCAGAAGATGTTGAGCAGTTTGTAACTGCAACGAAAGCAATAAATCCAATAAATCTGACAGCCAAAACAGATGCAGCCAAGAACAAGCCAGCAAACACCTATTCAAATATTTGAAGAAATGGAATTAAAGATGAGGAGTAAGTGGGAGTAATTGGCATAAAGGCCACCCAAAAGAGTTACACTTGTGTAACCATTTTTCTTTCACTTAATGTCATCAATAAAATTGCTATTAGTGGGGATGATTCAGCCATTTTAGAAGGAGGATTCAGAAACCATTCAAAACAGCAACATACAGATTTTTGAGAAAAAAATATTCTCTCCCTTTCTCCATCCGCTAGTGCAACTCCACGGATTTCAAGCAAGGAAGAAGAAGAGAAGAAGGAGCCGTGAGCAATTCATCCATCATCCACCATTGAAGACTTGCTTTCAAGCTTCAAGAATCCAACCTTCAATCCTCCATCTCCATCTTCCATCCACGGTGTAATTCATTTTATTTCTTTGTAACCTTGTTTGATTTCTGTTGGAATTGCTTCTAGTTGACATTGATGTTAGAACAAAGTTTAAATTTGAATTCTTATGATTGAATAAAGTTTGATCTTTATAATTGTGATTCTTAGTTGCTTATGTGAGATTGTTCAATTGAATTTGCTTTACAGAAAACTTTTATATGTTTATGTTCTTTGGTGGCCAACTTAGGATATATACATGTAATTGGTGCTAGATTTAGGTAAACGATTCACCTAATAGTTTTGTGAACCTAAATCACAAGTAGTAAAGGCTTTGGACAAAGGTCGAATTCAATTGAAAAGGATTGCAAATAGATGAACTTATTCATACTAGGTTGTGCACTTAAGTTGATAGCCTTTCTCTATGTGTATTGCGTTAAACATGTTTTGATTAGCTAGCTTTCTAGACTTTGATTGCATGTTTAATAGAATTAATCTAGGTGCTTTCATTTAGATTAATTAATTAAGGAAAGTAAAATATGGGAAATCATTTGCTATGAATGTTTCACATGATCAACTTCTTTCTCATGACTTAGATGAACAATTGTAGGGTTGAATCAAATTTGATTATGGAATTGGTTTTGATCTTTGTTTCTTTCATTTCATTCTTGTATTTGTGTTTATATATTTTATTTTCTTTGTTTCTTTTAATTTTTGAAAATCTAAAACAAAAACTCCTCCTTTATTTCTTAAATATGTTTTTACTTTATTTTATTTTTGTAAATAATATACTTTGTATTTTTATTGACAGGTGTACCATCAATCTCCGGATTAGAACGATCCCTATTTACCATATACTAACGATGACATTTTCAGGGTTAAATTATGCGCTTACTATGAGCGTATCAATACACCACTTGAGCTGCAAGGTGGCTTGCCACCTTTTCCCAGCAAACCAGGTCACCCAAACCTCCCTGTAGCCACTGGACATTCTGAAACCCAGAAAAACCTAAAACTCAGCCCAGATTTCCCAGAAAAACTCCGGTGGGTGTACCCAATTTTCCCGATGGGTTTTCTCGATGAATTTGACCTTGACAGCCCCTAATCTAGTCACCATTAGACTCCCCAAGGTCCCAGGGACCTTGATCGAACCCTGCATGGCCGAGATTGGCCGAGATTCAAGGTTCTGGAAATCGACCGACTTTTAGCCGAGAGCATTTCTCCAAATTCCGGCCAACTCCGGTCGATTTTGGCCCCCAATGTGGTAATTTCTGAATCCCTTCACTCCCAGCTTCATTTTGCCTTTTGAATCGTTGAATTTGGTTGAGATTTGAAGCTTTTACTTCGATTTGCAGAATTCCGCCAAGTTTCCCAGTTTTCGGCGAAACTCCGGCCGGCAGCGGCGACACGGCAGCAGGAAAATGCAGAGGTCACCGGCGAGCTGACGTCAGCCGACCCGGCCCTGACGTCAGCAAACCGGTGATGACGTCATCAACCCGGTCCAAACCCGGTTTGGACCGAAATATTCCAAAGGTATATTTCGTCCGTTAAACCTAACGGCGTTAACGGAATATTCTAACGCCGTTAGAATATTCCGTTAACTCTGACGACACAGTAACGGCGTCAGTCACCGGGGCGTGACCGGCGCGTGAGGGCGCGTGTGACCTCACAGCCGCGCGTGGCGGCGCGTGTGACCTCACAGCCGCGCGTGGCGGCGCGTGAGGCCAAACGGCAGCGTGTGGCGGCGCGTACGACGGCGCACGGCGGCCCACGGCGGCGGTTTTGGAGTTTCCGACCCCGAAACTCTGTTTTCGGGTTTCCGAACGCCGTTTTCTTCGTATTTTTGAATACTTTATTAATCTTGGGTGTTCTAAAATAGGTTTTGGCGACCCGTGGCATTCGGAGGACGTACGTTTGGACTTCCCGGCTTCGGTATTTGTGAGTGGGCCCCTTCCTTACTTAAATTAAATGTTTTACATGTTTTAGACATTAAATTGGGTTTTGCCGATGCATTTAAAATGATTATTGTTGCTTTGTTAGCAAACTTATTAAAGTATGCCTACACTATTATTATGACTTTAGATTGGTATTTGTTCCGTATTACCAGTAGACCTCGTACTTTATGATATTTACTTGGTTTACTAGATCGTAGCGATATTTCGTTAGGCTATGGAAATTAGTGGGCCTTGGCCTACATTTCCATTTGGGAATTACACCATTAAATTGGTGAGTTCCGTATTATTTTTGTACGCGTATTGCTTGTATCGAACCAGCCCTATTTTAAGGGGGTTTTAGGGAATTAATTGATATTGTGCCTATGTGTGATTATGGGTTTTTATACCTATCTGACGGTCTTGGGCCGTATTCGGGTGAACCTTGGAAATGGTATTTTTCTACCGTATTTTTGGGTTCACCTAGTCTACCATTAAGTTGGTATTTCTATACCTTGGTACCCATGTGGCGTATTCTTGGTATTTCATGTATTATAGTTGTACGCTTGGTATTCCGGGTACGGCACCCGAGGATACGTTCTATTTTGATTGTTTAAAGGTTATCCCAAATAGGGAAACTACCTCACCTTGGTTTTATTTAATGTTACTCCGTGGCATGTTTTTGCACGCTCAACCTAGGAGGCTTACACGGTGTTGATTGTACTGTCCCGGGCCAGGACCAGCCTTCACGTGATTGTTCACATGCACCGATACGCTCACTATGGATCCATAGTAGGTGCCAGCCTGTTCTAGGTCGCATGGGCGACTCGAACTCGTGTGATGCGCTTATGCGCCAGCTTCACGTGATCGTAGTACATGAGCGTACCATTATTTATACACCCAGCCTGTTCATGACAGAATATATCTATATGAACTCGTGTGTCTGCCCTGCCTAAACGAGCGTTTATATTATAGTTGGTTTGTGACTTATCTCTGATTTTCACTGATGCCACGGATACTACTATTTGATTTACGGGTTTTCCGTATAACTTTATTTTTACGAACGTTTTGATAAAGTATTTTCATGCCGAACGGTAGCTTCCTGCCGTTTCGGACGGTAAGTATATTTCCGTACTTACCTTGATTTTCTACCTACTATTATAGTACGTTTTCAAAAACAGTTTTCCGAAACTTCGTACTTGTTTTACAGCGAGGGGTTACTATTTTTCTAAAAGGAAAGGTTTTCACAAGAATAACTATCTATGGCCCACTCACCCTTTTGTTTTGCGCCCCTCCAGGTTAAGTGGCTGGAGCTGTCTACGTTCGAGGCGGTGGTATGACAAGCTTTTAAATTCTTGGTAATTGTAAAAACTTCTGTACTTCGTACTTGGTACTGCTATTGTAACTATTCTTTCTACCCGTACACCTGTTTACACTTGGATCTTTAAATTATTCAATTTATTTCTTATTTCATTCAAAATGGCTTTCGTCACCCTACGTGGTGTCGGCCAGCACATCCGACTTTTGGGTGTCCACGTGTACATCCGGGTCGGGATGTGTCACTAATGTTTATTTTCTTTTATTTTCTTATTTTTATTTATTTAATGACAAACTTGAAAGTTTAGTGGACAAAATTTTTTAATTGGGTGTAGAGATAAAATAATTGGGTCCAAATAAAGTTTCCTAATATAATTTTTGACATCAAACCAGACCTGAGGAATGAGAATAAGAACAAGAAATGGATTGATTAATCCGAAGACTCCGAACTTAAGAATTGGAACATTATACTGGTTCATCAATCTGTTATTAACGTTTAGAGTATTTTGGCCCTATATAAAGAAATCAATTTGTGGTACTGAAATAATGCAACTAGTATAGCATTTCAGTGATTTCATCCGTGTTATCCGGGCTTGTGCTTTTTCTCTTATTCATTTTTCTTTTTTCCAAAATTTATCAGGTGTAGGTTGCCTTGTTTGTAGTTGCAATAGTAGACTAAATTTTTTTTAAATAAATAAATAAAGATAAATACGCATCACATGTTATAAAAAAAATTAAAAAAAACAAATGTAAAAGAGTCAACAACGTGATTAGCTTTCACTACAATAAAAAAGGCCACTACCTACTGATACTGATCTGTTTCTAATGACTATATAAGACTGTCATCAGTCCCTAATATGAATTTTACCACTGCAGCTACTGATTGAAAATCAGTGTGTTAAATTTGATTTTGGTTTTGGCTTTGGTTTCAGCCTTGGTTTTGGTTTTTGACATACCCCGTTTTGGATATATCGAAAGGTACTAAAATTGAGGCATCCTGACTGACACCCAAAAGGGTGACGAAGGCTATGTTATGCAGATGATGTGGAAAATTACGAATAAATTAAAACCGAAGTCTAGAACTAGTTGATACAAAAAGTGTGAGTACGCAGAAGTACGGGTAGAACCTTTATTACAGTGCATGAAATGTCAGAGCATAGTTAAAGTGCAGTAAAAGTATGAATATTCCCATCCATGGTAGGATGGATAATATATAACTTGACATAAACTAAAATGCCTATATTGTTGTACCCCGATGTCAGAACCACCACAAAATCTTGCTCGCCACAAGTCTAACTACTAAGCCCTGGAATGGCACAAAACAAAACGTGTGAGTGAGCAAAAATAACAGTTTCTAAAAACATTTACTTTTCGTAACATAAGTAACCCCTTTCTGTAAAACCTGTATAGTTTTCCAAAAACATACTATTAATGTCAAAATAAACTTTAGTTTTAATTTATTTGTACTTTTACACTACACTTACATTGTGGCTTTCGTCATCCCTCTCAGAATGTCGGCCAACATATCTCAATTTTGATATTAACACGTGGATATCCGAGTTGGGGTATGTCAGATTTGATTTTAAACTTTTAATTTTTGTTTTGGATACCGATTTCAATTTGGACACCAAATTAAAGAAAAATAAAAAGTACAATTCTTTAGTTTGTTAACCAACTAAATAATCCTTAAGTCATTTACTTTAACATATTAAAAGCTTTCTAAACATCCCCCCAACCAATCCTTAAGTTTACTCTAAGGTGTTCATATAATTAAAATTTGCTAGAGCACTAATCTGGATCGCCAAGTTCCAAAGTATCTTCTAGTTGTTGAATCCCTCCACACGTGCTAGCAAGAGTTTTTCTATTAATTTATACACATCAAGTTACAAGGTGAGTATTATTTGTAACATGTGCAACACCAACAATAGGATACGCTCATCCTAAGTCTATTAGGAATCTTTATGCATCTATACTTCCTTAACTAAGTCCATAATAGAATAAGAAAACCCATTTAGCCCACATTTCTTTTTTTTTCACTAAAATTGTAGGGACCACATGATATGCTAAGTTAATATTCCAAACACCAATTTATATTTTCAAATCCCAATATGTTATTTAAGTTTACGATATTTGAATTGTATTTATTTGAAAACTAAAAGTAGTTACTAATACTCTGTTTGGATACAATAAAAAGACCCGGAATTTCATTTAAACTCGGAAATTTAGGATGGGAAAGCAATTTTCCCTTGTTTGGCAACTTGTAGCGAGAGAAAAGGCAAATTCTACGGGAAAAAAAGGTGGAAATTGGGGATGAAGATTCTCAAGTTTAATTTCCTTCTAAATAGGTGTAATTTCACAATTCCAACAACGACGAGAATCGCAAATTCGTATGCGAAAAATCTTGCGCGGTCCAAATTTTACGATTAGGAGCCAAATTTCATGATAAACCCTAATAAGGGTTGGGCTGCATTGTTCACTCTGTTTACTCTCCAATCTTCGACGAGATTTTCGGCTCATGCATCGTCTTCTTACTTTGTTCTAGGTCAGTGCCTCTACTTTCTTCTTTCTTGAATTATTTTTAGCTTTTCGGGTATACTCTTAATGCCAATTGTGAATTTTGCTAGTTTTTTTTTTTAATTTTCTGATACTCATATGTTTGTTGTGCTTATTGTTTTTTTTCCTGATTGAATTGTGTGTTGGTTGGATCTGTATCATAATTTTTGTAGTTTTTGATGGCTTTTGGTATTAGTTTGTTATGGCTTTTTTAGTTTTTTACTCTCGTCTGTTAACTGTTTACTTGATTTCAGCTACTTGCTGAATAAAGACCAGATAAATTTAACGAAATAATTGTGATATTGAGTTTATGTAAAAATGGAAATATTGTCGAGGTTATGTGCCTCATACAAAGAGAAAACCAGCCACCTCAAAAGATGTGATTGCAAATTGACTTGCCAAGATGGCTTCATCCTTTCAAGACTATATTTGTGCAGACACAAAGAAGCTTGATTCAACAGAGGTATATGATGAAGTAAATGCAATACCAGATCTCAATGAAGAAGAACAAATCAAAGCATGTGCTTGGTTGATAAAAAATGACAAGCAATTTCTCATGTTGAAGACACTCCCAATTGAGAAGAAAAAGAATATGGTATTATTGCTTACTTCACGAGGCGCATAGAATTGTTTTCATTATATTTCTCATTTTACTGTTTTTCAGTAAGACATTAGTTAGAATAAAAGTCTTGCATGTCATGAAAGTTCGTCGACATTTGCAAGTGTGCTTTACTAGGATTTTCCTACTTCAATCAACTCTATCATATTATTGCAGACTTATTTTTCGTAAAATATTGGTTTGAGAAGTCGTTAATTATTGAAAAATTTAGAGTGTGTTCCTTTATTACCAAGCATTGGCAGCCTCAGTTTTTGGTTTGATGTGCCTCCTGGCTTTATCACTGATGTACTCATTGAGGATTACACTAATCTGTAGCTGGACATTTTAATTTGTAACGTTGTAGAAAATGTAAATTGTATATTGCATGTGACCAGTTTAACATTTTTCTTTTTTAAATTTGTATTCTTGTATAGAACACAAATTCTAGGGATTATCCAAACAATGAAATTTGTAATTCCCGTCATTTTCTAATTTCTATGTATCCAACATCCAAACAATGAAATTTCAATCAACGAAATTTTAATTCCTGTAAATTGTTATTCCCATCATTCAGAATTCTATGAAATTTAAAAATTCTCCATCCAAACATAGTGTAAATGAATTTTTATTTTTTACTGTTTAGTTAAAAAAGTGAAGACCAAAACTAAAACCAAAATAATTATCAAACGAGCCCTACTAATAATAATTATAGGTGCTAGAGAGGAGATCAATGCGACTAAGCTTGGTTACAAAATTTTGGACTTCAAGTTCAACCTCATCTGACCAAGCAAAAGAAAAAACACTTCTGCTAATTGCTTCCTATCGGAGACAGCTAGGATTGTGGCCAACTCTAAAGTCTCTGATCCAAAAAATAGAAAACAAAAATCCACTTGCCAACTTGATTTAGATTATATCCATATATTTATATGGTATGATTACTGCCTAGTTCTACTTAGTAATTATTAGGGCTAATTATATTTTATACTTCAAAGATTTGAGGTGATTTTTAAATTGGGTTATGAGATTTTAGTTTTCTAACATTGCCCCTAAGGTTTTAAAATTGTATCAATTTACACATTTTGTATATTTGAATGTCTAATTATCTATTAAATTGATAAGTTTTTTAGGCTATATAGTACAAATGTGGCTTACATGTCAATCCAGTTACGGATTTCATACTCACTATGTCATCAATTTAATGAAAATTCAAATAATTTATTAGACAAAAAGTGTAAATTGATACAATTTCAAAACCTTAGGGGCAATGTGAGAAAATTGAAACCTCGAGACCCATTTTAAAAATCACCTCAAACCTTGAGAGTGTAAAATATAGTTAACCCTAATTATTATATATATGTCAAAAATTATACAAGAAACAATTAACCAATGTGAATTGTGAATCGTGTTCGAAGTGCACGAGCTCATCTTTCTCCTCCAACCCTGCTAGTTAGGGTCAGATTAGGGAATGTGAGAGTGAGACCAAAAAGATCAGGATTAATATGATAAATCAGAGGAAGTGGGATAGGGAAAAGTTTTTTGTGTGTGGGCCCGCAGGCATGAGCTGGTCTGATAGTTGGACCTTAGAATTTCTCCAGATAAGGGATCCATCATCCCACATATTAATGCATTATATTAAAATGAATTACGAATATGCTTTTTGTTTCCATTCAACGTTTGAGGTCATCAAATTAAGTAGTTTTATTAATTAAATTTTGCGTTAATTTGATTTAACAGCAATAGTGACAAAACTGAGGCATAATATGCTGCATTTGCGTTTGGCTAGTGATAGTTAGCATGTGACAAAACATACATTGGAGGGAACGGATAAGAACATCGGAAGGGAAATACCTACTTTAAACTTATTTTTCAAACTTTTTGTTGTTCGATCCAACTAAATCTACTTGGTTACATTTTGAAGTACAAGGAAAATAGATTTATGTACTCGGACTGACTGAGGTGAGTTACGAATATACATAAGAAGGTTTTTGATATAGGAAATGATTTTCTCCCACTTTTACATCTACACGTGTGTTTATTTCTAAATTTGAATTAAATAAATTATAATTAAAAGATAAAAAATAACATAGTTGTGCATAAAGAGAAAAATGAATGTCTACCACGTTATTTTGATGCTCATGTGGTATATTTCTAATATCTTTTATCTAATTCTTTGTGATCTATTTTTTCATCACTTAGCCAAAATCCCTTGAAATTTGAAACTCCCTCGCCTAGACACGTAACCTAGAGGATTAAGGCTTAAAAAATGGATCACAAGATGTTAGATAGAAATTATTAGAAATGCACTCTATGAACATTAAAAAAACATATGAGATATATATGCAAATCCCTACTTTGAATAAGTCATTTACAAATCTCAATGCTCATAAAAAACATTTTTATCTATCATTCTGTAATTCATTCCTTACTAATTTGACTCTAATCACTTAAAATTTAAAAATCAGTCACTCGAAGAGAGCGTAATGATTGCTTGACCAAAGTGTTTCGTTCATGTCATGTGGTATTCCTACTGAACCAAGGTTATATGATAAGATTACAACTTATATGAGTCAGATAATCAAATCTTAATCATAGTAACAATTTCCATTCCCAAAGTCGGGTAGAAGCGTGAGCATGATGGCGCATATATCCCACTTGGTAGTAAAAGTGTTTATACTATATATGTATGTTAACGCAATAATAGGCACCCAGGCAAGTCGGTCGATGGAGCACACTATAAAATGGCAAAATAATACAACTGCACGTCGGCCAAGTCATAGAAAACGTGTATCTTCCGTTCTTCACAAAACAATGAAACATATATTTTCCAACCAAAAAATAATATTGGTTTCTTTTCGCTTGTTTATTTTTCATTAGTACTTGTTAGCAATCAGATTTGAGTTTCCTATTCCAATAACATAAAAATCAAGAGTTAGTTTGGAGTTGTTGTGTTTTTAAAAAAAAAAACAGTTTTTAAAAACAATATCCATACTGCTTTTAAAAGCTAATGTTTTAATGTCATAACTTAATAAACAGTATATTTTATTTTTACCAACATTTTTTATCTGCTTAACTTTAAGCTAAAACAGTTTTTAGTGAAAAAAAACATTACCAAACGGGCCTAAGTGTTACTAAACCAAAATTTTTAGTAAAAACAATAATAAAGTGTTAGGGGAAATGGTAGGTAGGTACTTCTAATAGTACTCTCTCAGAAGTAATAAAATGATAAAAGATTTGATTGCATATTAATCATTCATAATGAACAAATTTAAAATGTAAAAACGAGAACTTATAAACCTAGTGGTAAGTACGCTCACACTTAAAAAGGCAAGTCAAAACCAAATGTAACTGTCCACACTAGCAATATTTTGTAGTAGTCATCCCACTATCAAGTGATATATTATAATATGTGAATTATCAATTATATTTTTCATCTATATTAAAAGAATAATTAATAATATTAGGGCCTTGTTTGGCAGCTCGGATTGGACTGACTATTTCAGTCGGATAGGATAATTTGTCATCGGACAGTACTGACTAAATTAGTTGAGCATTTGGTGCAGTATCGGACTAACATCGACTATTTATACTGTGTTGGCCGGCCCTAGGTGTGTGTGAATAACACAATTTGTTCTTCATACAAACTCACTCAAATCCTCATCAAATGCAAGAACTACGAAATGTTTGATCTTCGTAGGAGACGGAGTACGTAGGTAACCTTCAATTTGATTCAAGGTGCAACCACGACTCTTCCAAGCAAAGGTGTTCATTCAAGATGAGATTGAAGGCCCTCTTGAGTATTTAGCTTTTGCTCATGCAAAGAAGATTCTACAAAGGTATAGGATGATACAACTTACTAATGTGATTTTGAGTTGTGTCTTGGTTCACAACATTTAGGCTTCAAAAGTCATGAGCAAAGTTTTGTTTTTGAGTACTAATATGCTAGCTAAGAGCCTTTAATTTGTTAATAGCATGCTTAAGTGTTGCTCAAATGAACTTGTAATTCAAATATTTTCCTTCAAGCTAGACCAAGAGAGTGAGAGGGACGGACCCGACTAATTATACGGAGGTTTTTGGGCGTACAATTAGTCTGGTGTGAGGGGTACTAAATGGTGGACCCGGTTTAAATAGTCGGGCGACTATTTTAGTACGAAGCACACCAAACACCCGAGACCGGATTATTAGTACTATCCAGTGCGCTATACAGCGTACCAAACGAGGCCTAGGTGTCCTTCACACTTCAAAGTTCTTTTGTCCACTTGTAGCATGTAAAGTCGAGCATATTTTTTTCCTTTATACAAGTAAATTTGGGTACGTTAAAATTCATCAGAATTTATAAAAGGAAAATAATATATGCATACATTGTATTCTCATTTGATTCATTCAATCTAAATGCAAAACTGAATGATGTTGTGT
Source organism: Gillenia trifoliata (assembly GCA_018257905.1). Lineage (NCBI taxonomy): Eukaryota > Viridiplantae > Streptophyta > Magnoliopsida > Rosales > Rosaceae > Gillenia > Gillenia trifoliata. Next base: position 14,643,938 of record CM031082.1, read on the forward strand.
AATAGTGGAAAAAAAATGTATAGAAATCACTTTGCTTTATAAGGATTGCTTTATTTTATCCTTCTATTACTTCAATTATTTTGTATAAAAAATAGTCAATTTTCTATCAAATATCACATAAAAAAAGTTGAGTAACTTACTTTGGAAACTAATTCACTGCAATACTATTTATTATAAAAACACAATGTAATAAATATTAAACTATAACACATAGTAATGTATTTATATATATAAAGGGAGCACACCAATTTGGTAAAACATTTGTTATATCAAATTTGCTCCTCTATATATAACTATTGAAAAAACTAAATTAATTATAAAAAAAATAAAAAAATAAAATTATACATGTGATTTAAAACTACCCTACGTTGGGGTAGTTATTAACTTTTTTTTATTTCTTATTTTTAAATTACATAAATATAAATTATTTAGGGAGCTACTGCTCCCAAAATCTCAATCTGCACTCCTCTTACATTTTTAATTTATCTATTCAAATTTTCCTATATTGCTTTTAATGTCCCTAGAATCTTGAAAGCCTCATTAAGTATAATTTTGATGACATAAATAAATTGGTGCGACTACTTGGTTTAGAATTTGGTCATCTCTCAGTCGCAACTCTTCCTTTGTCACATCCCATTAAAAGTTGGGTTGCAACAAGCACACTCCACCTCCTTCTCACCGCCTGGGACAAACCCACAAGGTAGCAACACTTATTCTCCTTACAAATTAACAAACAAGGAAGTCTAACACTCGCCGTCCATATTCTAACCCTTCAAACGCCACCAACCGAGAATGAACGTCTCTACACTGTAGAGTGTATCAACAGTTTTGTTTGTCTTTACCTTTTTAATACCTCAGCTCCTAATCAAACAGATCCTAACCACCCCGTATGCATATTTAACCCCTGCACTCGAGAGTCTATATCTTATAGCCCTTACTATAAGATATGTAATCTTTCTAAAATACAGCTTTAAAGTTGTAGCTATCATAATTCATTAATATTCATTTCTTCTTAACATAATAACAAGGAATAGTCTCATGTTATTTTTTTTAAATTTTTCTAGCATGTCAATGCAACATTAAACAATTCACATGAACTGAACATAGCATCCAAACAATCTTAAAAAAGGTCGCTCCATTGATGACTGTTCTGGATCTTCCAAGAAAACAAAAATACCCAAAACAACTTCTTACATTCTGTCATCACGACTCATTGAATACTATCTTGTTCAAAAAGAGAAATATTGATCTCGTCCAGAAAGTGTCGATTCTCCACAAACTCTGAACTTGTTCAATTTGTCCAGTACATTTTTCCACCTCAAAAAATGTGACATCCCACATCGATCACTGGAGGGGGGGGGGGGGTGGGTGATGTGCCTTATATGTACATACCCACCTCCATTTAGCACGAGGTCTTTTGGGAGCTCACTGGCTTCGGATTCTATCGGAACTCCGAAGTTCAGCGAGTTTGGGAACCTCCATTTAGCTCGAGGCCTTTTGAGAGCTCATTGGCTTCAGATTCCATTGGAACTCCGAAGTTAAGCGAGTTTGGGCTAGAGCAATCCTAGAATGGGTGACCCACTGGGAAGTTGCTCGTGAGTTCCTAGAAACAAAACTATGAGGGCATGGCCCAAAGAGGACAATATCGTGATATGGCAGAGCCGGTTTGGGATCCTATAGAACAAAATATTATAAGTACATTATTCAGTATTTACAACAAAAATTACCAAAATAGTTAAAAAAAAACATGTATAAGTACTTCTTATATATGCTCTATACATCCAAACTCACATTAAGCTACTAATAAAAAAAAGGTCTAGTTAGTTGCAGACTTTGGTTGTTACACACACATATATATAAGAGAGTTCTTGTTACATCCTGTCCCTAAAAATATTGTATTTTATTCCCCGATTGTGTAAATTGACGAAAATGCCCTTAGTGGCCACGTATATCCTGTGTGGACAATTATTTCTTAGCGACTTAATTTCGTACTTTTTGAGTAGTACACTTTACCACGAACCCGTAGGCGCGAATGGGATAATTTTTGGACTTGTAACGGACAAGTTACGATTTTTTTTTCGGGTAAAATACCTGTGCGGTATTTTACATTTCTGTGGGCTTTACGCCCGTGGTTTTCAACAAAACCGGGTGCTCTGCACCCTTAATGTTTTCTGACTGCACGCTGCATGCATTTTGACTGCATGTTCATCAGTTGAAAATTTCCTGCGTTAATTGGAGCAGCTACGGTGTGGAAATTCACCACACACTAGCTATCAAATCTGCACTGTTTTTGTCCCCCTGCTTTTCCCCAATTGGTGCCTTGATTTCTGCAAGCAGAAATCACTACAAATCACACCCAAAGCTCTGCAAACTCCCACACGCACAACTCCTCAAGCCAAACCGTGGCTTCATCCATCCACTCTTGGTTCTCTCCTCACCTATCTGAAGCAGCATCTTAGACTTGGTGCCCAGTTTGAACAAGCACAAACCAGGTGAGAATTTACTCAAGCCACCCGTGGCATTTTTGTCCATTCTCTTTCGGTTTTCTACTCACAAACCTCACTCAAGTGTCATTTTATACTCAAACCCAGGTCATTGGGAACAAACTTGCAACCCAGAAAAGCCCAGAAGCTCAAACCCAGAAATTCTGGAAAATCTCCGTCGGTGTTCAAAAAATTGTCCGACTTTGAACACGACGATTTGGAGCTCGAGGTAGCTCAAATTCATCACCAAACATCTTCTGGAGACCTTGGGAACCCAACCCAAGGTCTGGAAGTGGAGAAATCGACGAGAACGGCGGAGTTGAATTTTGGCCGGTTCTTTCAAGCCATTTTCCGGCCACTTCCGACCACCTTTTGAGGTGTTGGTAAGCATTTTTGAACTCTACTCGTCTCTAGCTTCATTTTGGTATATAGATCGTAAAATTTGGCTTAGAAATGAAGTAGTTAGGAAGCTTTGAAAAATACCCTGAAATTCCGGCGAAAAAACCCAGAATCCGGCGACCGGCGCGGCGGCCGGCGGCTGCGCCGGCGACCAGAAAATTGGAGAAGATGACCGGCGCTGACGTCAGCAAACCCGGTTCAGACCGGACTGCTGACATCAGCGATGACGTCAGCACCGGTGCAAACCGACCGGCTGACGTCAGCAAACCGGTTCAGACCGGCCTTGCTGAAGTCAGCGTTGACTTTGACCGGCGCGTGGGCCGCGGCTCCGATCCTTCAAGCCGCGCGTGAGCCACCATTTTTCGACGCCGTCTTCGCGAGGCGACTCGTGACGACGCGTATTACCTTGGGGATGGTACGTTTGGTAATTTTTGAGGTGTTTTAGACCTCCAATTTGAGCAAACAGTGGAGAATTCCTGTCTTTTCCTTAATTACTTTGGATTAGACTTGGTTAATGATTAGTATAGTAACTTCCCATATAGGTGAGACCTATCCCGAGGAACTCCGTGGTCAGGCTAGGTACGGCGGCTACGACCCGACGACATACCAGTGAGTGGGCCCTTTCTTATTAAAATATTATTATTTCTCAAATGTGTTCAATTACGGTTTTATGAACTTGTATAGCATGCCATGATTTATGAAACTCGTTAAATGCTTTACTTATGATCTTATGATGTATTCATCATGCTTTTTAGCGTATTTTGGTTAAATGTTGGCATGTCTATACGTATTTGAGATTCTTTACTTATTACGCATATTGCACGGTGTTAGCACTGTCCGGGAGTGGACCAGCTTCACGTGTATGTTCACACGCACCGACACGCTCACTTTGGATCCATCGTAGGTGCCAGCTTGTTCTAGGTTGCCTTGGCGACTCGAACTCATTGTGATGCGCTTAGCGCCAGCTTCACGTGTATGTAGTGCTAAAGCGTTTATTTGTGAAACACCCAGCCTGTCATGTAGCTACTTTCTGCATGACTTGTGTGCTATGATTATGCGATAAGTAAATGTGTTGATTTTACTGTTGTTGTTGTTCTTTATCTCACCCGTATCCTTGTGGGCGCTGTCCCAAGTATTGATAATTGTTGTTTATTGTTATTAAACTTATTTTGGCAAATTACGGGTTTTACAGCGAGGGGTTACATCCACACTTTTGAAAAGGTTTTATAAAACTGTACTTGGCCCACTCACCTTTGTTTTTCGCCCCTCCAGGTCCTAGATTTTAGTTGGTAGACGAGTTCAGTGGCTGTTGCTGATATTACCATTTTACCCTCCGTGGAAGTATGTATTTGCACTTCAGTTGTGTTTATATCCTTCCTACGGGAACATAATATTCTTTTAAATTCACTGCATCCTAGCTCTGATATTTGTGTAATATTGGGTCTTATCCCACACTACGCACTTCCGCACTCTTTTGTTCAAATTATATAAAAATTCATATTATTCCACTATTTAAATTCTCAATTATTTCATCATGACTTTGTCATCCCTTCGGAACGACGGTCAGCACGCCTCGATATCCGGTGTCCACCTGGATATTCGGGTCGGGGTGTGTCAGTTCTCAGTTGAGAGAAACACAATTAATTTCAAGTCCCAACCAAGATGAGCATGATTTAAGGAGTAATTAGAAAAATAGAACTTACAAGTATGTCTCTGTTCAAAATCCGCAGTCATAATATAGAAATCATGCAACATTAGCGTTGAGTTCGCATGTACGACGGTATTGAGCAACACTATTACAAATGCTACATTTCCGAGAGTTCTCAACTATCTCAAACGATGAAGGTTCACGCTGTGTGGAGCTAGATTCATTTCTCTTCTTCGACTTTGATGGACGGCCTTTATGGGCTTGAATAGTAGGCTCAATAATTAAAGGAAGAGAAGCACCAAGAAATTGGAATAGTTGCCTACCGAAATTCGAGGCGTGCTGATCGACACTCCGAAAGAGTGACATAAGTTATGACATGCAAATGACATAAGAATTGAATAAAAAAAATTAAAACTAAAGTCTGAAATTGAAATTCAGCATGCCTAGAATTCTAATGTCTACGTGGATATTCGGGTCAGAGCGTGTCACTTTAAATTACCATGGTAAAAATCATGCGAGAGATTCCAAAATTGCGTAGTTATCTCCCTTTCCCATTTCACCCCTCTTCAATTCTATGAATTTGCCAGTGAACAACATAGTGTTTCTTCTTTTGACCCACCAAGGCACCAATTATACTAGAGAATATTTTATGCAAAATTTTCTTAGTTTTAAGCCATCCCCAGCAGTTAATGGTTATAGAGTGCGGCGAGCTATGTTTTAATTTTTTAAAATATTATTTTTTTAATGTGTAGTCTCGGTTATATTTTGTACATATCTAACTAGTACATGTATGTAACTAATAGTATATTGTATTTAGAGACATAAGAAAGAGATAGGAAGTCGACGTAGACTCCGCAAAAAGTTTGGGCAGAAGGCTAAATGTAGTTCGCTCAAGGGCTACAAGTAACCAGCGCTCGAGAGCTACTTATAGCCATTAGCCAGTCCTGATTGTTGACTATAATATAACCTTTTTGTTGGAGATAAACTTTGTACACTCTCAAATTAAAAGTAATTTATAACGCTTCATTAAAGATGGCCTTAGGATCTTTTTCATTCAATTTCAAACCTTACACATCCACAATGGTAAATTATGAGTTTCGGAAATTTTCTTTTATACATGGCTAGGATTTGAATTCTTTTTTTTCTTTTGGTTGACTGGGTTGTTTTAGTATATATAGGTAAAAGAAATAACACACGTTGGTTTTATTACCATAGCTAGGGCAGACAGGTCGCAGGATATGAAAGTAATTTTCTTTAGAAGTCAACAAAGGCTTCGCAGGACATGTGTTCTTCACACTCTTTCTTCTGTTTAAATTTGACCAACACAAACGCAATGTTTCTTTTGTTGAGTTGAGTTACGAAATTCATCCAATACATCAGAAGCTTCTGGATGGACGTGATGCATGCATGCATGCATGGGGACATAATATTTTTCACATTTTTTACGAGGTTTGATATAAGGAATGAATTTCTGTATTTATTTACCAAAAATGGAAAGAGATGAAAACTGGACTTGATTTGTGAAACTCGTGAATTCAAGAAAAGTTAGGTGATTCAAACATATCCATTTTGTCCAGTCAAGAAAAGTTAGGTAAAGATATATGCATGAGTTTTTATCTTAATGCATAAGGACCATGAAGGTAATAAATCATCCAAAGTTTTGGTACCTATAATCTTGAAAATCCACCATCCTTAAAGAAATTATTAAGTAAATTACCTCTAATGAATTAATAATTAAATCCAAATATAAATTGAGACCTCAGCGTCATCCCTAAAATATCAATCTCACTTATGAAATTGCACTTTGCAAGCTCAAGAATAATTTATTAGGTGTGTATTTTTTTTTTCTATAGTGCAAAAGTTGTGGCTTTTACATATATAATAAAACTTTAGGAGTACCAATTTTGTATATGCTACCGATTAGCAATATTCCATTGAAATCTGGTAAAAATTGTTGTTAAACTTAGAGTAAAAAAGTATTGGTTGTTGTTTATTAAATACTGATTGACTTCTCATATGTAACAAGTCATTCGTCCTTACAAATGTGAATCTTACAGTCTGATGCAATAGAAATTAACTCATAAAATCCTAACAAAAAATGCTTTTAGAGACATGTCTAACTATAATTTGTTTACAAAATAAATAACGCCTTACATGCAAATTACCAAGTCAAAAATGTATATTTGACAAATAATATGTACTCTCAGGTAATCTGTATCAAAAAGTTAGGAAATTTTTTTGATACGTTTAACATTGATGATAATTTATATACACAATTTTGCAAATTCCTCCGCATTTCCACAGGTAGGTGTGTGACAGTATATATGAGGTTCTTAATAGCCACAGTTTAATTTGCCAATAGAAAACTCCAAGAGGTAAAAAGTGGCAATAAGTAATTAATGTGTGACAGTATATATGAGGTTCTTAATAGCCACAGTTAAATTTGCCAATAGAAAACTCCAAGAGGTGAAAAGTGGCAATAAGTAATTAATGTGATCTAAAACGTGATCGAGTTAGATCTACATTTTTGCCAAGTTCCAACCTATCTCTATCTGCGTTTTTGCCAAACTATCGTTCAGCCCTTAGGTTATGAGTTCGTGGTGGTGGCGGGCTACGGCGGTGTTGTAACGATCCGTTTCGGATTTGTGTGTATTTTGTTTCTAAAGGTGCAAAATGACTAAAATGTTTCTAGAAAGGTAAGTGTTGACTTTTGTTGACCATCGTGTCGTGACACGTACAAACTTTTCTCTTAGTTCTTTTCTTATTGTGCTCATCGATATGAACGCGTGGACGCGAATGGAACGAAATTCAAAGTTGAAATGAAGCTTTTGCGGAACTTTAGAGTTCAAGGGCACTTTCATAAATTGGTCATTTTCGGGACACTTTTGTTATTTTTATTCATTCTGGGTTTTGGGTCAACTGGGACCCACCCACTCTCTTCTTCCGTGCACTCTCTTCAACACTCTCCCTCACTTTGTCTTCACTCTCTCTCTTTCCCTCATCTCTATCTTGCCCGACTTAGACACAAAGAACCACGACGGCGGAGCCGCCGTTCCTCGTTGAACCCAGACCACCTAACCACCACCATCGTGATCCTCTCCTCATCCAGAACCTACCCCGATCTTTGTTTCTTGAATTTCAAACCACAGAGTGACGATTCGAGGAGCTTCGACAATGAGTGACTTCCTCAACGTGTTTGTCAACGTTTCAAGTCACGGCCGGCCTCGAGGTGATCACCTTTCAACTCCTCATCATCCACTGAGCTAGATTCGAGCATTGCATGCTTGAATCGTCACTGTTTCAAAAGAACCCAAGAATCCCATTTCTGGCCAAGGTTTTCGAGCCATTTTCTAGCCATCTCCGGCTACCAATTGGACTCCTTTTAGGTAAATTTGTATTTCTCATCTCTCTAACTTCATTTGTACATAAATAACGTGATGGTTAAGTTTTGAAGCTTATATGTCTCTGTGAATAATTCCGGCGGAACTTCGGCTGACGGACGGCGGTGCTGGCTACCTACACACGGAAGGAGACGATGCAATATTCTGTTACGGCGACAGAATATTCCTTGACGGCGTTAGAATATACCGTTAGTTTTCAAGGTATATTCCTTCCTCTTACTAACGGCATCAACAGAATATTTCCTAACACTGTTAGAATATTCTGTTAAATCCTTAGAATCTTCCGTTAAAGATAACGGCGTGCCATTAACTTTAATGACGCTTGGCCGGTGCGTGTGAGCGCATGTGGGCGCGTGGTGACCACCTACCAGAGTGTGGCGGAGTGTGGGACCTCACGGCGGCGCGTGGGGGTGTGTGCTGAAGCGCAAGTGATTTTCGAACACCGAAATTGTTTATTTGAGTTCCGTTTTCTGTTATTCTTCGTAGTGTTGGTTTAGTTTACTAAGTTTGGGTTTATTTCACTTTAGGAGTGACAATCCGAGGACTACAAAGAGCATACAAGCAAGGGGATTACGACTACGGTCTCAGTGAATGGGTTTTTCTTTCTAAATTATATCTTTAACTATATGCTTTGAACCGGGTTTTAGAATATGCATTGTTATCTTGTCTCATTTTAGAATTCCAAATGTTTTAGCGAGATATCTGTGTTTTGACTTATGATATTTGTGAACCCCACCTTGAAACGTTTTACTACTCGCCTTACTTTTGAAACGTTTTGCTTTATGAGAAACCCCGTTTTGAGATACGAGATTTAAGAGACTAGTCATGACATATATTTATTTTATATACCGTTAATTTAGGATTGCTTACATGGTGTCTATAGTACTGTCCAAGGCCAGGACCAGCTTCAAGTGTACGTTCATATGCACCGATACGTTCACTTTGGATCCATTGTAGGTGCCAGCTTATTCTAGTTGTTTTTACATCTAAAATTTGTTGTGATGGGCTTAGCGCCAGCTTCACGATTTCAACAAAAATCTTGGAGATCATCGTCGGGGACGAGGAGATATGGGTTCTAGGACAACTTTAGGCGTCAAGGGGCATGGATTTCACCAGAAAACGGTAAAAAAAAATGTGGTTGGATTATCGGGCTTTAGTGAGACCCAGGTTTGGAAGGATTAGCTCAACTGGAGCCGTGGCTCGGCTTGGCGAGGCACAACGAGCTTCAGGCCAGCTCGACGAAAGGTTTTTTTTTTTCTTCAAAAAATTAATAAAAACAAAACCCTAATTTTTCCTTATGTTCACACAATCATCAATTCACAGTAATATATAGTAGATATATTAAATTAAATGCGAACACAATATTTAACAGAAAATTATAATTCTTTTAAAAGCATAAAAATTGGGTTCATGCACCATAGTGAAGGTTCATGCAATCAAGGCTGAAAAAATATTGAAATTGAAGTCGTGTTTTAGAAGTACTTGGATTGCAGATGATGATGGTGGATCAATTTGTAGCAGAGAACGTCCTTCAGATTCCTTAGCTCAGTGTTAAGAGCTTGCTGATAACGTGTTGTAGCCTATTTATTAAAGGGTTAAGAATAGGGAAAGGTGAGGCCGGCGGTATAGAGAGAAAAGAGAGAGAATAAGGTTTAGGGAAATTGTGATATAATTTCCCTTATGTCAGTGCCTTTATTTATAGTAAACCATAAGGAGAGAGAAACTTGATCTCCAAGTAAGTACATACCTACTAGGATAGAATCCCTAGATTTACAATAGAATCCTAATCCATATCTGCTTAGGATTTACGCAATCACACTATGACAATATTAATTGTAACACTTATCTATTTTTTGCTCGTTATTATTATCCGTCGTTCACTCTTTTGAGTAACTTTAAATAATGAATTACGTGCGACCAATAATGATTATCAATTATTATATACACGTGGCGTATGAACAACTGACATAAATAAACAATAAAACTTCAATTTATTTATAAACTTTGTACTTATATACTCGTGCAGTTAGGATAAATCATTTTGAAAATGCGTGGTAGGATTATCACACAAGTGACTACAACTTGTGGTGCCATAAAATGAATGATGATTGATCATTACTAAGTACATTTCGTCATGTACGTAGTTGAGTGTGAGTGAATGTACTTGAAGATAAACCACAAGTTGAATGTGAGTAAATGTCATAAAATGAAATCATATTTTGAATTTTCACAAACGGATTAACCCATTCTTATTAGCTTAATTAGTACAATTATTACCAAAGTCTTGTGTTCGATCAAAGATACGTGTCAATTACTAATACAAACGCATGCGCACCTACATCAAGCACAAAAAACACTTAATTCAAACAATGCACGCAACAGAGGAAAACAATACAAGTCCTTTTAATATCTTTATAAATTATTGGTACAACTTTTTTTATCAAAAGAAATTTAATTAAAAACAGTAAAAAATATATATACGACAGACATTTTAAACGTCTCTTACAATAACTCAAGAGACTACAAATGTCAAAAAAAACATGACAACCCTACAATTACAAACATATAAAAAATACAATATGATTCTTCAATACAAATACGTATAACACTTACATAAAAGTAGACTCCGATATGCATGTATATATTTGCTCGACAATAGTGGCATACTGCATATGTGGAGCTAAAAATAATCCCAAAAATCATGGAGTTGATGCGCAGACAATTTCTCAATTAATGCCGAGACTGCCCTTATTAAATGGCGAAGTTCACATCTATTTCAACGCACTACTCAACCATGAAGACACCCTAAGCTGCTGACTAGGATTTCCCCAAGCTCCGATGGCCGTTGGCAAGGAGATATATGAGAAAATTAAGAAAGAATTAATTATTAAATTATCTCCCTTAGTTTCCCATTTGAAGACTACTAATACCTTTATTCAAGGAATACACATCCTATTTAATTAGGATTCTCAGGGTTAATTCCAAGATATTATTTTATTACATATATCTTTGACAATTATCTCCCCATCCATCCTACATATGACATTCATTGGCCAACTGAAAGTCGACAAGTGGCGAGATCGCACTTCCCATGGCCGACTGAACTCTCCAATAAATACCTAAATCTCCACTACATTTTGGTATGCTTTTGCTACGCAATCAAGCCCTAAACTCTCCCTCTTTTCAAAGAAACTAACTTAGGCATTTGAGATCCATTGGCCAACCCCCCCCCCCCCCCCTCCCCTACCTGTGTGGTGTGTGTGGTCTTGGTCTTGATCAAAGGTGTTTTCTTGTTTTGTAGGTGCATGATTGTCAAGTCATGAAGTGGCGAATTTTTGCATTGACAAATTGGTGCTTTCATTGAGAGCATTTGAGTTAACATCTCCACAAAGTTCTCACATCGGTTCTTGAACTTTCTCTTTTCTATTTTCTCATACAAGGGCAAGGAAGAAACCACGACGAATCGAACATCGTACCTTCAAAGGCATGGAAGAAATCATGAAATCAATGGAGGAACCCTAGCTCCTCTTCGTCGTTCTTTACGATTGAATATGGAGTAAGATGCATCACATATGCCGAGTACCACTGCACCCATCATTACGGACCTAGGAGAAACCTTAAGGCAAGAGACCCACAAAATGGCCCACAAGATCCATCTCGCAGCAGCAGCTGCAGGAGCTCTTGCCCAAGGCCCGCAAGCTTAGAGTGGGCAAATAACAGCTGTAGGTGCAACCAGACCAAGGTAGGAGGCCCAAGCCCATTTCGTGAGAGACCAGCATGCTCCGGCCAATCAACCACGCGCGGGTCAGCCTGCGACCCGGCTCGTTCCAGTGCCTCCCACTTGACACGCTCACCAAGTCCAGACGCTGGGGCAACACAGAACCCCTACGCTCAGCCGTCTTCTTAAATAGAGACTTAACTCCCTTTGGAGTGATGAACTTGGAAACTTCAGCATTCTTCTTGTCCTTGACGATTTTAGCAGCATCTTTCTTATTCTTTTAGCAGCACTTCACCTTGACGATATGCACCTTCTTCATGTTTAGATTGATTTTCGGAGTCAAACCAAACTTGGTTTTTGCAAGGGAAAGAAGATATTTAACAAGGCTGAAGTCAAGACAAGTCATAATCGAATTTCAGGTAGAGTGGAGTTGGAGCAATTTACTTACCATCAACAAACTCTAGCGGGCACGCAATTCACGTAAAGTGTTAGGCTCCCACTTACCACTGATTTCCAATGTACCCTTAGGCCAGTAATGGTCCCATCTGCTCATGGAATCAAAAAGCCTATGGTACGTGTTTAGCTACCCATTGTCGCCAGAGTGACCAATTTCGAAGAAGTACCAGAATTTCTCGATGGTTAGGTACAGGTCAAAGAACTTGCTTAGATTGATGAATCATGTAATCACTTAAATGGCGCTCGAAGAGCACTGCTCAGGCGCACACCTCATGACGCAGATGACTTCCTGACACAGATGAGGCATGGGAAAGGTGAATCCCACCACAAAGTAGAAAGGATGAAACTTGATGGCTCTCCTCCCTGCTTTGATAACTTCAGTGCACAATTCTTCAGCATTATGATCCGCTGCACACTTCACGTGAACCTCGGACGGGATCGCATGTCTGCTTCTCAGTACCAATCTTCGGATGAGCAGCTTTGAAGTACAGCTTTTTGCAAGAAGACATAGATCCACCTTCGTGATACTTGGGCATAAGACTCTCTTCACCATTGCGACTCGAATGAGACATTCTGAAAAAAATCTTCATAAAGTGACGAGGAAGAATTTAGAAAATTATTCGAAGAAAAAAAACTATATGCATAAAGGAGGGCACGTCACCAGGTCGGCCCCCTATGCATCAAGTAGACTAGTAGGAGCCCACCTGGTCTCCCTTCATCTCTCTCGTCCCACCAGGCCAAATGGCCCAACAACTTTTCTAGCAGTTCTAGCCGAGCCACGCCAACCAACCCCGCGGCTCCCTGCAACTAGACGGGTCGGTGCCCTCCTCCTTTTCTCTCCACATGGACCCCAGTCCACCTAATCACAGCTGCGCATGGCAGCAACAGCAAAAAAACAAAAAAAAAAGTTTTCAAATTTTTTCTTACCTTTGGTGCGATAAAGATGAAGACGAAGACGACGAACGATTCTCCAAAAAGGCAAGCAAAAAAGAAAATTGAGGGAGGGGTTACAAAATATCCTTTGATTTTCTCTCTTTCTTGTGTGAAAAAACAAAGTACTTCTAGGTTTATTTAACTCTCTATTTATAGAGAAAAATAAAATCCTAGCTGCCTTTGAATTCCATCGCCCTCTAGACTTTTGCTTCAAGTCAAAACTCATAATTCAATGCAGACAAGGAAGGAATTTTTTAGCAAGTCAACCTCAGAAAAACCTACACCTGATGTACCCCCTATGGCTGCACGCCAAGTGTGGGGACATTTGTAGAGCCAAAAATAATTCCAAAAATCGTGGAGCTGACGCGTGGACAATTTCTCATGTACTGCCTAGACTGCCCTTATTGCGAAGTTCACATCTATTTCCACGCACTGCTAAACCATGAAGACACCTTGAGCTGCTGACTACGATTTATCCAAGCTCTGCTGCCCGTTGACAATGAGATAATTATGAGGAAATTAAGAAGGAATTAATTATTAAATTCTCTCCCTTAGTTTCCCATTTGAAAACTAATTGCTTTATTCAAGGAATCCACATCGTATTTAATTAGGATTCTCAAGGATAATTCCAAGGTATTATTTTATTACATATATTTTTGGCAATTATCTCCCCATCCATCCTACGGATGACATTCATTGGCCAACTAGAAGCCGACATGTGGTGAGATCCCACTCCCCATGGCCGGCCGAACTCTCCTATAAATACTTCAATCTCCACCACATTTTGTCATTCATTGGCCAACTGGAAGCTGACATGTGGCGAGATCCCACTCCCCATGCCCGGCCGAACTCTCCTATAAATACCTTAATCTCCACCACATTTTGTTAAGCTTTTGCTACGCAATCAAGCCCTATTTTCTCTCTTTTCAAGAGATCTGACTTAGGCATTGAAGATTCATTAACCAACTCCCCACCTGTGCGGTGCGAGTGCTTGATCAAAGGTGTTTTCTTGTTTTGTAGGTGCAAGATCGTCAAGTCCAATATGATACACTAGGGAAACATATAATGTTTTGTGCTTCATAGGTGAACTCTCTTTAGATTTCTTAATTTTCACACACAATAAAAGTTCTTCAAATTAACCTATAATTTGAACGAGGATGTGAGTGGAAATAGAAGATATATTTTGTATAAAATTGGCAAGTAAAAAGGTTATACGCCTTCATTTGTCCTATTCCATTTAGGGGTGGGCACGGTTTGGTTCGGTGCGGTTTTGAGGTGAAATCGAAACCAAAACTGAAATTTATTTCGGTTTCAGTTCAGTGCGGTTTGACAGTGGAACCGAAATGGAACCAAACCATTCGGTTTTGGTTCGTTTTGGTTACAAACGGTTTTGGTTTCGGTTTCAAACCCAATTGAAACAAAGTTTAACATTTTTTTTGGATCATCAAATCCATGGAAGTATGAGGTGCAATATTGCTTGCACAAATAAAATTGCAAACTTCTCATACCAATTAATAATTATTGGCACTTGTATCAATATTTTATTCTATTTTGATTCACGAAATTATATACAAAAACACATTTGACTCTGCATTTTTTGAACTAGGCAGATTACTTGATGGAGAGGAGCGAGTTGATCGAAGATTGATCGGGATTGGTAAAAATTTGAAGTTTGAGAGAATGGAAGAGACAACTGGGAGGTGCGAGCCCAGGACATGAGAGAGCTCAGAGAGGAGGCGATGTCTGTGAGTCTCGGTGTGTGTCGAATGGTATCAAGTTGGGTTTAGATTTGGGCATGTTACGATGTGATTGAATCTATACTAAATGTATGGACTCTATCAATTAACCAATTATATCTCAACACCTAATATGCTAATTAAATTAAATATATTTCTTTATATTTTGCAGTTTTGCGGTTCGGTTTGGTTTCGGTTTGATTCCGGAGATTAGGAACCGCAACCAAACCGTTACTTTAGCTTGCGGTTCGGTTTCAAACGATTTTAGTTTCAAAACCGCAAAAAACAAACCGTTCGGTGTGGTCCGATTTAATTTGTGTTTTGGTTTCGGTTTTCAGTTCCAAGTGCCCACCCCTAATCCCATTGCCAAGATAAGTAAATAGTCCCTTGAAGAAAAAAAAAATTCACCTTCATAACCTCCATTTCATCCCTCATAATTCTCAATAATTCATCTGCCTCTTTTGTTTTCTTATTATTGTATTTTCTTGGTCGGCGAAAGGAAGCAGTAAGTTCAACCACGACAGAAGGGCATTCTGGGCAATAAAAGCAGCAGCATCTGCAAATTTCCACATTAACCAAGGACAAAATGGTAAAATCACCGTCATCGTCAGCCATTTCCCCGCAAGAAAAAAAAATATATAAAACCATAGACCCCTCATTTTATTCAGCAGAAAATAACGAAAGCCTCTCTCTCTCTCTCAGCTCGATTCACTTCCAAAGCACAAAAACCAGTCAGTCGAATTCAACCTTTTTTCCCTGAAAAAATCCCAACTATTTGATTTTTTCCGACACCCTTTTCAGCTGCAAGTCCGCCGTGAAACAGAAAAATGTGTGGAGGTGCCATTATTTCCGATTTCATAGCGCCGACGCGGTCCCGGCGGCTCACCGCCGACTACCTCTGGCCCGATCTCAAAAAACCCAGTTCGGGAAAGCGGTTCTCGAAGCCTCTGAGGTCCGAAATCGTTGACTTGGACGATGACTTCGAGGCTGATTTCCAGGAATTCAAGGACGAGTCCGATGTGGACGAGGACGATGAAATGGTTGATTCCAAGCCCTCTGCTTTCTCTGCCAGAAAGCCCTCTTCTGCTCGTGGTAAAAATATCCTCTTTTTTCCTCTGATACAAAAGATTTTACATTTTATGTATTTTGTGTCTGTATATGCATGTATTTGTTTTTATTTATTTATTTAAGGAGTGGCTTTAAGTTGGAATGGTTATTTGTACTTTATTTTATTTACTTGGAAACTTTGTGGCCTTTAATTGAATAGATCTTCTGGGTGAGCCCTTTTTCTTGAATAAATTATGAAGTTTTAATGTTGCTTGTTAATCCTAATTATATATGTGTGTGATATTGAGTAGATTGTTGGGATGATCACTTTGGAAATAACTTGTTTTAGTTCTTGTGTTTTTAATCTGAGGAATTTGTATAGGTGGGTAGAAAGATGGTGGTGATATTGTATGAGTTTCATCAGTCAAGTTCTTAATTATTTATAAAATCATCAATCTAGTCTTTCATTGTTCTTAATTAATTATCGATTGAAAGTTTTCAAAACTGTGGTAATTGTTTGTCTCTATGCTAGTAATGGATTTATTGTAATTTGTGGTCTATTTCCGATTGTATAAATATCAAATACCAAGCTCAGATTCAGAGCGGAATGAAGTTTCCAAGCAATTCAAGGATATGAATTTTTTTTGCTTCAATATAACTTTTGTATTAACATCTGCTTGTTTCTTAATATGTTCTTTAATTTGCTACCTATCTCTTGTGATGATCATGCTTGTAACGACGTGGAGATCAAAGTTTCTCGCTCTGTGTCTTTCTGATATTTTATGAGATCACATCTAGGGGTTTCTACTATTTGATAAGTTTTTATGCTATAAAAGTTGAAAATATAGAGCTCCTTGTAGACTTTTGTTTTATTAAACCCGGCTTTATATTTATGTTAATTTCCTGTTTGTTTTTCTCACCATGTTTTAAAGGCTACTAGTCATCTGTTTGTAAATCGATATTTATCTAAACAGATTTGTGATGTTTTCTTGATTGATCTTTTTGCTTGTGTTTAATGTTCTTCTCTTTTCAATCTTGAAGGTTCTACTGCCGTGAAATCTGTGGAGTTCAATGGGCAAGCTGAGAAATCTGCAAAGAGAAAAAGGAAGAACCAGTACAGGGGAATTCGCCAGCGCCCATGGGGAAAGTGGGCTGCAGAGATCCGAGACCCAAGGAAAGGGGTCCGGGTTTGGCTTGGAACTTTCAACACTGCAGAAGAAGCTGCAAGGGCTTATGATGCCGAGGCACGCAGAATTCGAGGCAAGAAAGCCAAGGTTAATTTCCCTGAAGAAACCCCTCGTGCTTCTGCAAAGCGTTCCGTCAAGGCAAATCCTCAGAAATTGATAGCCAAGACAAACTTGAATGGCACTCAGTCTAATCTGAAGCAGAATTTCAATTTTGTGAACGACTCGAGTCAGGACTACTACAATGCTCTCAGTTTTCTGGATGAAAAGCCAACAATGAATAACTTTGGGTATGTGTCCACCTTCCCTGCCAGTGGAGATGTTGCACTGAAATCCTCTACTCCATCTGATACTGCCCCCTTTTATTTCAGTTCTGATCAGGGAAGCAACTCGTTTGATTGTTCTGACTTCGGCTGGGGAGAGCAAGGCTCAAAGACTCCAGAAATCTCATCTGTTCTTTCATCTGTTATGGAAGAAAGTGATGACTCATTGTTTCTGGAGGATGCTAACCCAACGAAGAAGCTGAAGCCTAACTCACAGGGCCTGGTGCCTCCTCATGATAATGCAGGAAAGACACTGACTGATGAGCTCTCAGCTTTTGAGATGAAGTACTTTCAGACCCCATATCTTGATGAGAGCTGGGAGGCTTCAGTGGACGCGTTCCTTAACGGAGACGCAACTCAGGATGGTGGTAATCCAGTGGACCTTTGGAGCTTTGACGATCTGCCCGCAATTGTTGGGGGAGCTTTTTAAGCGATGAACCTTTCCCCACCTTTCTGGTTTATGTAAATAAAGCTACATGTTAGTGAGTTCTTCAATCCTGTGTCAACTTCGACATTGTTTTATTATTTCGTTTCATGTTCACTCCAATTTTATCGAGAGAAAGTTGCCGGGTTCTTATACTTGTGCTTGCAGGATGTGTTTCGGGTTGGAGTGCAACTGTGCAAGCTGTTTGAACATGCATAAGGCTTGTACGGGGAGTATTTTAAGCTGTAGCTAATGGCGTATGGAGATCGTATAGGTATTAGGTTTACTTTCACCTCCAAAGAACTTGTGGTTTCTGAACTTTGATGTTTGTATTGATGAAATTGTGTGAGCTATGATGGAATACTGAAACCTCATAATTCTGTACTTCTTTTAAATTTATTTAGGTCTTCCTTTTTACAAGAGGCCATCAGATTTTGCATATGTTTTGCATTGTTTTAGTTTTAGTGTTAGTTCTATGCATTGACTTGGTGTTTGTAGTGTATGACATATCTGATCCCTGGAGGACGACGGAATTACCAACAGGCCATGCCATTGATAATTACGTGTGTTTTTCACAGATGTATCTGGCGCATATGACATTAGCTTATTGCAAGTGGCATGGAACTGGTTGTACCCTCCAGGTTTTGTGGTTTAGCATATGCATCAGCCATGTGAAGGGTGTTGTCACACTGCTGTGCATGTCTGCCACTTGTTTTTCTCTGTCATGATGGTTAAATTGCCGAATTGTATTATCGACACATGGCGTGCTGTTGGCACGTAGTTTGTAGCGTAGTTCACTACCTCTCTATTTCTCTAATCACGTGAGTTTTTGGGTGTCACTGTTTCTTTACCTCGCGTTCTTTCTTTAGCCGTAACCGTTTCATTCCCTCTTCTTATGTGAGCTTGACAAGAGAATAGTGAAACGGTTACACGCTATATTTTTCCGTCTTTTAGGGCTCTTCAGCTCCAAAATGTGCCTTGAAGCTGGACCCTCAGCCTGCCTCATATGCATCAGCAGCCAAGAAATAGACAAATCAGTACGGTACTGGGGAAGGGAGGGCCCTTATTGCATGGACTGTTGTGATTGTTCTCGTTCTCTCATTGCTAAAGGTGGCAGCAAAAAGCATCATTGCAGCACCTTCCTCCTGTGCTCACAAGGGTGACTTTAGCCACCCTTTTTTGACTCACATGTTTCTGTGCAGAAAGCTTACAACTAGGACCAAGGACCAATTGGGATTAGGTGGGAGGGACCAAAGTGGGGTGGATCAATAGAGTCTAGGGTTATGGGGGCTGCTTCTGATTTGAGTTTTGACCATAAAAAATGTGGGTTTGAATTAGTGGGATTGGAATAAGGGATGGTTTAGGGTTTTCAAATTGTTAAAATACAAGGGAAGTTTGAACCTAACACACCTACCTCGTTTGCCTTGTGAAGCTTTGATGATAAACTAAGTGCACTTCACCTACCCTAATGAGTGTTCTAGAACTATCACAATCTCATATCAAATAAACATTAATTGAAGAGAAAGATTGTCCCAACATCTCATCTAGGAGATTCTACCCTAGGGATACATAAGATGTGATTATCTCTCATCATGTGACCACACTAAATTGTCCCAATGCCCTATCTATGATAGATCCTACCTTGTACATTCTTATGTGAATGTCTCACTCATCACGTGACAAGATTATTTTCGTATACTGGTAAACGAGGTCACTAACGAGACACTTAACTAAGGATACATCTCCGGTGATACTCAAGATTTCCTTACATACATATTGTGGTGGACTAAAAAATTGTACCCTAACTAGTGGGCCCGAGAAGCTAGACTATAAAGATTGATGGGCTAAGGACAGAAACCAAAGGAAAATTGACCCAATGCTACCACTTACGCACGAAGTGCGGGTCAAGCTAATGTTTGTCTCACGGGGAGGGGGAGATGGGCGAAACATGAGGAAGGTGAGACCGATCATCACTATATAAGCAATGAATCAACTTTGAGTAAAGGTACGAAAACATAACCACTTATTGACGTAAGCTATTTTGCAAACACTAATTTGAGCGTTATAGTGCCTTTTGCGGGTACAATCCACACCCCTCTATCCCCCTTAATAAATTTACATTGGAGAAACTATTACGAGCACGAGAAGCGTGCAGAACCTCGTTAATAACCAGTGAAAGCATTTCTTCTTGTAAGAAATCCTGCTCCAACATAGATGATATTTCCTATACACTGTTTGGTAGGGAGGAAAATGTTTGGAGCCATGCGATTTGACCAAATCTTACCTCTTTCTATTTGGTAGCATAAAGCAAGTTTGAGAAAAGAAAACCATTACTTTCTTTACAAGTTGCTCTAGTGAAAGGTTCTGGTATCACTCTAGAGAGGAATAACACAATGCCACAGTCAAAAGAAAGACATCAAATTCCTCCTTCATGAGCAAGTAGTACCATTTAACAATCATAAAAAACACACATAACAGTGTAGTCAATTAGCCTAAGTTCATAACATGATGATCTGCCATGGATGTTTCATCACAAAATTCGGATTATTTATGTTTCCGAAAACTCTGCCGTGCATATTCTTTGAAAAGATCCTGCTTCTTTCTCCTCCTCTTTTTTCTCTTAGCAATAGTTTTTCTTGGTGTAATTGTATTGGTTGTAATCTTCTACTTGAAGCCCCAGAAGCCAGTTTTTTCCCTTCAAAATGTAAGCTTGGATTCGTATAAGCTCAACGCCTATTCGGGTTGAACCCTATTTGTTTCATCAGTAATCACATTATCCCTGAATGCTACAAATCCTAACAAGGTTGGAATCTGGTATATCCCTTCACATCTTGAAGCTCTTTATGATGGACTGCCTATTGGAACCATTCGGGTTCCCGGGTTCCTTCAGCCTGCTCACAGCAGCAATGTGAGTGTCGATACTAGGGTTGTGTTTCCATGTGTAAATGTCAGCAAGATTGTTGCAGAGGCTTCATTGCAAGATGATTCAAGGAAAAACATGGTTGAGAGAATAGTAGGTGATGTTGGAGTTCACCTGTTGGTATTTCATATAATTCTGTTAAATATCAAGGTTTGCAGCATCTCATCATTTGGTCAAAGAGTTACTCTTTAAGTGTTCAATTTATCCAACTGGAAAATCTTAAAAAAGAACGAAAAGAAAATACTCTCTCTCTTGATTCCCCTCATCTGAGCTTGGTTTCGAGAGTTTGTTGTGTGTGTTCAATGCAGTGCACCGAGCTTTCAGAAAAAAAAAGTGTGTGACGTGCACAACCTTTTCTTTCTTCTTTGATGTTTACATTTTTTTCCTCGATACAAATAATATCAAAGAACTAGGGAATCAATTACGTGACTTCAAAGAAAGTTGAATGTTCTTAACTAGTTGAACCTCCTTGTTGTTTTGATGGTTTCACTTTAAGTTTCTATTTTCTTTTGTCTTTTGTAGATTGCGCTGAAGTGTGACTTAAACATTGATTATAAAGAGCCTACCATAAAAAATGAAGTTTACACCATTGGAGGAGTTAAAAACCACATTGTATGTCACACTACCCTCCTCGATGACATGACATGGTTTCTTTTCCTTTGTAAAATTTGGTATGATTTTTATGTGCACCATTATGATGATCACTAACAACACACTTTTCAGGCATCTTTTCCTACCAACGCCAACACCATCTTCATCAATTGCGCATTGGCTTTGTACATATAGAGGTGGAAAATTACTGAATTGACAGCAAACTTCGACATGAAACTTAGTTAATGTTGCGTATAATTAAAGTTTTGAACCCCAAATACATGAAACTTGGTTACAAATACAATCTCCTTCCTTGTACTTGTTGTGTAGTTGAATACCATTCGTGTTTTTCTTTTTGTTCAATCATCGATTTGGACTTAGATCCTCTTTCAACTTAGAAGAGCAGTATCACGAGAATCGATCGAAGTAGTTGAATACAAATTGCTTGGATATAATGAACAAGAAATTAAGAACAAGTAAAGAGCTGTGGACAGACAGCAGGTAGAAATAGTCCTATCTGAGCTTGACGTTAATTGGTTTACTGTATATGTATGTTGTTGGAACTTTGCTTATGTGGGTTTGGTAGGCATTCACATGTTCCATGAGACTGCATGATCTCATTCTATTTTCCATCATTTGGTCCTTCTCAAATCTAGAGATCACCTAATCTAATCAACTATTCTTTAAAACCAATCAAAGCCCGAGATTAATGTTGTTTGATGGGTTTGTTCACCAATTAGGTAATACGTACTCATTCTTTTGTGGCTGGCTTTTTAGTGTGACTGAGCATAACTCACATGGCAAATTTACCTTTGTTTCTTGTCCCTTTGGGGACATTGATGCCTACTTTATGGAATTTGAATATTTCTTGTGAATGCATAATATGTAATGTTTATTTGCAAACTTATGTTGTCAGATAAATAATCTTATCGCAAACTATTGTAAATCACACGTTTCGACAAAAGAATATCAATGTTCAGTATGAAGATATTCAACTTTTTGTTTGGGCCAAGAAAATATTCAACAATCAATCATGCATCTTTCACATTATTAGCTAATACCCAAATTGAATTGGGAGTGAAAATCTCACTCCTCTCTGGTTATTTGCCTTTGCCAACACGCAAGGATAATTAGGCCCTCTTCCATCTGTGTAAACCCACATTTGTACTTAGATGCTATGATATTAGGGCACATCTTTACATAAACAACAAAATGATAGTTGATAGCTAGCAATGTGAACTAGGAAATCGAGATCAAGGTCACAATTTTAAATTAAACAGACTTTTGACCAACTGTTTAGATAATTGGGTCATGCATGTGGGAATTCTATATACGTGTAAAATATGTACTTTTTTATTTATTACGATTCTTTTTAACTCAACGTCAAATGTACCTGTGTGTGATTTATTTTAATACATGCCCTAACTGTCATAATAAATAAAATTAAGAGTTTTTCTATTAGCGCTTTTCATATTGTTTGATACACTTCCCGTAAGAATTTATTAATTTATAACTTATACACATAATATGAAATTGTTGTGACTTATATTTAGAGAGAAGGTGCGGCAAAGAAAGAAGAGAGAAACATAGAAGGACTTGAGGAATTGTAGTACATATTTCTCATGTCTAATACCTTCATTTATAGTAAATCACAAGGAGAAATAAACTTGATCTCCAAGTAAGTACATACCTAATAGAATAGAAACACTAGATTTATGATAGTATCCTAATCCATATCTACCTAGGATTTACACAGTCACACTATGCCAATATGAATTGTAACACTCTTCCTTGAGTGTGTAAATACTCAAGTAGATATTGCATCAAATCTTCAGGATGATGTAGAGATAGTTGATGAAGTTGTTTCGTAGGACAGATAGAGAACACGGGAATCTCATATAAGGATTTGCACATAAGAGCAAGTCTCACCAAAACCTGGCTATGGTAAAACCCAAGGTGGGACAAAACCCATAGTCTAAGGAGAAAAAGGTGAGTTAATGCAATGTCGATACTTAACATTTTGAAGACGTAAGTAGTAAGAAAACACACAAGGGTATGATCATCCCGATGTGGGTGCCTCATTAAAACCTCGTCAGGCAACAAAAACCCAATGGAAAAAATAATCCTGATCGTAAGGAAAAAGAGTACATTAAGGTCAATCGAATATACTTCAAGATACTCCCCCTGAGAACTACAAGCGTTGCAAATGAGAAAATTTGTACATACAAAATCCTCGAACAAGCTTTTTCGGCAAGGACTTTGTGAAGAGGTCTACAAGGTTGTCTTCAGATCAGATCTTTTTTACTTCAATCTTCTGATGCTTATGCTGATGTGATGTAGATGCAATATGCTTGGTGTTGACTTCTTGGATGTATCCTGTTATGGCATGGTCGATACATGAGGCGTTGTTTTATAAATCATCGTTGGGACTCAACGATGGATGAAAACCACAAGTGTTTTGAATATGCTCCCATGTACACATGCGGCTTCGTTTACACATGAGCTCGAATGCGTCGCAACTAAGGTCTATTTGGTTGACCTCCTAGATATTGCGGTGTTCCTAACGGTAAAGACATAATCTGTTTGGATCGTGCCTTGTGCAGATAAGACATATAGTTTGTGTCAGCGTATCCCACAAGGTAGGCATCATTCTGATAACCAAGGGGTTGTGGTTAATTCTGAGATGTGGAAGGATAAAATAAGCCCAGATTCATAGTAACGGAAAAATTATCTTTAACACTAATTTGGTGGTAGCGTGTAGGCACAGTGTTGTATCGTACCAAAAGATCAATAACGAAGGAGATGTCATGCCTAATGCAATGGACTAAGTACAATAAAGCACTAATTGAACTTAGATATGGAACTTCAGGTTCCACAACCTTTTTAAAGGTCTCATTTGCATCTAGCGTATGGACAATCATGGGGATACTCGAAGACAACACCTTCTAGGTGTAGTTCGATTGGTTGACTAAAATACCATTTGAACTATGCTCGAAACTTTAGGTCGACACAGAAACAAGTTTTCCCAAGATCTTTCATATTAAATTCCGACTTAAGGTGCGAGACAGTTTTCTCAAACTCTTCTAGAGTCTAAGTGAGATTTATGTCATTGACATAGACTGCAACTCTAGCAAATTTGGTTTTGTACACGTAGGGGCATAATTTATTCACATATCCCTAACTGATCAAATAATCACTTAGACGGGTATACCACATTTGCTTGGATTGTTCCAATCTGTAAAGTGAACGCCTCAATTCAATAAAGAGGGTGTTCTGTGGTCTAGAACTATTTGAATCAGTCTATGGAAGTCCTTCGGAAACTCTCATGTAAATTTACGTATCATGATCCCTATAGATACGTTACAAGCACGTTCATAAGTTGCATATTCAGTTTTTTTGGGAAACTACCAAACTGATAAGGTATCGGAACGTTATGACGTCCATTATAGAGGAATATGTCTCCTCGTAATCAATCCCAAGGTATTGAGAGAAGCCTTGCTGTATCGCACTATCTCATTCTTCTCATTATGCTTCCTTACGAAAATCCACTTGTAGCCAACGGGCTTCACATGTGGAGGTGTAGGAACTACATGCCCAAACACTCTACATTTCGCAAGTGAATCAAGTTCGACATGAATTGCTTGTTTCCATTTTGACCAATTGGTTCTACATCGACATTCATCAATGAAACGTAGTTTGATATCGTTGCTTTTCACTATTTCGGGTAGCTACCATATAAGTGAATATCATCGATGATAATCTCATTCCATTTTCATAACTCATCCATGCATGCATAATGAACCAAACAACTGGCCTTGGGATAATTTTGATTAAGTGGAATGGTTGAGATAGCATTGAGGAAGGCATTCGTTTTGTGCCATGTTTCTCGACTTCTAGGGAGGTGAATCCTTCGAACCGAATGATCTGTAGCGCTTCATGCCTAGAATAGATTGATTGGCTAGCCGCCGGGGTACCTTGCCGTTCAACAAGAGCGGACAACCATCCTTCAAGGGCGGCACACCCTTTGGAGATGTTAATTCGACGTTCGTTAGGTACGTCTATCCTTGTAGGCATGTTTGCAAATGGTATGTATGATCTCGTCACTTTAGCTAGATCAAAGAAAGCGTCTGGAGCAACACTCTGGAATCTAGAATAAGGGGATCAAGATGAGACATAGTAGGGACATCGACGATAATTCGCTCTGTTCTTCAGGAACATTGATCTTCTTATCTCCCCCTAACAACGGGAAGACTGTCTCATCGAAGTGACAATCCACAAACTGGCGGTAAAGAGATCGCGTGCAAGGGCTCTAAAGAGCTAATACGAAGGAGAATCATAATCGACAAAAATTCACATCATTTTTTGAGGTTTTGAGGACCCATATTTGTATGTTGCAGCAGCACAATATGGCATAAGTGGCATACCTAAAACGCTCAAGTGCGAAATATCAGGTTCGTAAAACAGAGGCTTCCCTGATCTAATTCTTCTTCTACAAAGCCCTAAACTTCAATAAAAGATCACATGAGTCAAAGATGTGCATTTTCCTACTACATTTTTTTGGCTTTGTAAAACAGAGATGAAAACTTGATCCTCCCCCAAATGGATAAAAACCTAAACCTTAAGATTGACATAAAAATTGTGTTATGTATGCTATTGATTTGAAAATTGAATAAAAAATGGGAGCAATTTTTTTTTATTCGAGTTCCCTCGGCTTCTTTTGCGCGATGTGTCTTCCTCTATTTCTATTTTAACGACAAATATGAAATACGCAAGGTTGATGTGAGGTGTATATGAAGAGTGTGAGGTGTATGTAAAGAATATAAAGTGTGAGGGTAACATGAGAAAAGATGTGAGATGTGTTCAGTTAATTTTATTTGAAAAAAAATAAATATAGAGTATATTCAACAATATATAAAGTGTGAATAAAACAACCCTAAAATTAAAGACTTCATCTTAAAACAATCTGTTCTGATCTGAAAATTGGTAATCATAATTTATATTAGTCAATATATGTACTGCGGACTTTTAGTTTCTTTCCCTCCCACTTATTTAAAGTAGAAAAATTAGGCAGTTTAGGTACTCCATGGCGTTCGTTCATTCAAAACTTAATGATGACATGCAAGACTATCATTACAGTACATCTCAAAAAGGTAACAGAGGCCACCTTTAACACTTCCCCTTTGCTAAAAATTATACAAATTTTATGTCATGGTCAATGATATATAGTCATTGAACTAATATCGACTAACTTCTCTAAAACTATAAAAATCACGTATATGTGGCTTTACAGCAAAAGTTGGGTCTGATTATAATGCTACATTTCACTTAGTGACACGAGTTTTATGCAAGATTTAATAGTTAGAAAGATCTATTAAATTTCTATATATAAGATCTAATTGTTGATTTTTTAAACCATTTAGTGGTACATATTATAAAAAAAAAAATGGTAAAAATTTAGTATATATTGTTAGCTCATTCTCTAATTTTTGGTAAAGTTTTTTTAGATCAGAATACAAGTTTGTTGTACTTATATATTTGTCTCTTCGTAGTCTCTCCACATATCTACATTTACGCGCCTCCGTATATAAGCGGAGGTGTAAATTTGATGCAGGTAGTTAGCTTATTTCTAGACAGCTTACACTCTTAATTGATTTTTTTTTTTGGGAAAATGTTTCTAATATATTTGCCGTAAAGAGCAATTGACTTCTTGAATCTCTATGGGACAAAAAGTACAACTCAACACGTTCAGACCCAGCAATCCGCCAAGGAAATAATCCACTGCACGTTTTTGTATTTGGACATTGTTGGCTGAAAATTAAGCATCGCCTCTAAAATATATTAGAAAAAAAAAACAAAACTATATCTGTTCAAAGTTCAACGCCTAGTATTAGTTCTGAGCCAAGTTTTTATTTTGTTTTT
The DNA here is from genome assembly GCA_018257905.1 of Gillenia trifoliata. NCBI lineage: Eukaryota > Viridiplantae > Streptophyta > Magnoliopsida > Rosales > Rosaceae > Gillenia > Gillenia trifoliata. The sequence continues at coordinate 14,671,120 of CM031082.1, forward strand.
GGACAAAAATATTTTCAAATTCTCAAAATTATTTTGACTTTTGCAACTCATGTTGGAGAGAAGTCTTTTCTTATTCATCACCCAGATGTATTAATTCTCATGATTTATATATATAGTCATCTAATTTCAAACTAAATAGAAACAAAGATATTTGTTTGACATTGATATATATATATATATATATATAAATATATATATGTACAACTGGTGAAATATTCAACAACTTTGCAGCCATGGCAAAGCAAAGCTCTGTTTCCGTCGTTTTGTTTCTTCATGCAGCATTACTAATCTCAACTTGTTTTGGAAGCAAATCTCGGCCTTCAAAAAAACAAGTTGCCTTGTTCATCTTCGGAGACTCTTACTTAGATTCTGGCAACAACAACTACATCAACACAACAACTCTCGACCAAGCAAATTTCTGGCCCTATGGAGAAACTTACTTCAAGTTCCCAACTGGAAGATTCTCCGACGGACGTTTGATGTCAGACTTTATTGGTAAGATTTGCAAATCTTTTATAATGTGGTCCTTGGTTGTACATGTCCACTTTTGTTAGCTAGCTAGCTAAGCTAACGCAAGGTCTTTTTGGTCTACTTATACTTAATCGTGATCTAATCTAATTTTGTATATTATCATATGTACTTCGCAGCCGAGTACGCTCGCCTGCCATTTGTTCCGCCCTTTCTTCAACCGGGATTTCGCCAATTTTTTGGTGGCGCGAATTTCGCATCGGCCGGAGCTGGTGCTCTGGTCGAGACTTTTCAAGGGGAGGTATGTATTCTTTACATTTAAGAGAATGATATTATGACATGGCCAGCTATTAATACAATTTGGTATGCATATTGTTATGATGCGCTACTTAATTAGGTGAGGAAATGAAACATATATTACTAGGTGACATTTCATGATGTTTCCCGATTATTTGGTAATTAAGGTGAATGCACTAAATGTTTAACGTGTATTACATCGTTAAAAAGTAAGAAAATCGAGAATCTAATGGTTGTATTGCCTACTATGCTGATATAAATAGTGTAAAAAACCAAAAGTAAAATATATTTAATTTAAGCCCCTTTTATTACTAGTGTATTACCATTGCATTTAGGGATGGGCAAAATATCCGCATGTACGAGTACCCACAGTTATTCACCTATTTAAACTTGACGGTTGACGGTTACGATTACGGGTAAACGTTTATTTAAATTACACGGTTACAGGTAATAACTGTTTACCCGTGAAATTTAAACGGGTAAGTTGGTGGAACGGGGTACCCATTTAACCGTTTGTTTTATTTGTAAAATTTGAGAAAGTTTAACATTAAGGGAATTTGTAGGAGAAATACGGGTAAAAGTTGAGAGACCCATTTGGGCTACAAGCTTGAATGCTTGAATTTTTCAGCATTAAGGGAAATTTGAGCGGTTTGTTTCTCAGGAAAATTACAGAGAAAGTGAAGGAAAACTCTGTTTTCCGAAAAATTGGGAGCAGAAATTAACAAAACCAAATGAAGAAAATAAAAGTAATGAATGAGAATTGTCGAAGAGTGACATGGAAAAGATTCTTACATGAAGAAAGTTGTTTGATTCGCGCGGGAAAGCGTCTGGTAGAACGAGAGATTGCACCGACTGATTGTTTGGTTGGCGACAAAGTTGTGGCTTGTGGGATATAAAAAAGCAAGAGAGTGGAAAGTTCGGGAGAAGTGGAGCGACGAGTAGCGAACCGTCTAGAACAATCACGGGGTATTGGAGAATCCCACAAGAGAATCGTTACCTTGAGTTTTTGGAGGGCTTTTTTTAGTGTAACTAGAAGACGACCCGGTGTATCAAGTGTCATAATATAAGTGGAAGGTTTCAATTTTGTAATTATATTGAGTTTGATTTATTTTAATCTTGGTCTAGATGTTTGAATTGAAAACTTGCTTGAGTTTAGCGGAAAAGTATGTTGAAGACATGAATTTTCCTTCCAATATGCTTTAGTTTGAAAAAAGAAATACAATTATGGAATTTGAACATAATTATGAAGAATTCTATTTTAATTTTCAACTTCTTAAAAAATAGATAAATGGGTAAATAGGTATACGGGTATAGTTAAATGGATACACGGTTATGAGTACGGTTACTAGTTATAAACAGTTATAGTTATGGGTATACCCGTTTATGAAATTACCTAATAGATAAACGGTTATTCGGGTAATGATTTAAACGGTTATGGGTAAATAACTGCGGTTACTTGTTGCCAAAACCATTGCCCATCCCTAATTGCATCTAGGATTTTCTGAATATGGAAAACATTACATGAATGTTACATCTACTTGTCACTCACAAAGTGCAGCTAAATAGTTACGGAACCTTCATATTCCCTCTTATTTCAGGTCATTGACCTTAAAACACAACTGAAGTATTACAAGAAGGTAGAGACCTGGTTCAGACACAAGTTAGGCGATGTTGAAGCCAAAGTGACACTTTCAAGAGCCGTCTACTTGTTCAGTATTGGAACCAACGATTACATAAGCCCTTTCCTAACCAATTCTCCCATGTTAAAGTCCTACTCTCACTCACGATACGTCGGAATGGTCATCGGCAACTTGACGAGCGTTATCCAAGTACGCATTAAACACTTTACACAGTCTGAAATGTTATGTTTCGAAATTATCCCACACATTTTATATCGACCTGACTCTATACCTAATCAACGAGGTCGACTCGTAGTAGGACAACATAAAATATGTACGAGAACGCTTTCCATGTTTTTTAAATGGTTTGATTGGGTGTAAAATTGGCAGGAAATTTATGCAGGCGGGGTTAGGAAATTTGGGTTCATCAATTTGCTGGACTCGGGTTGTCTTCCGGGGGTCAGAATAATCAAGCCTGAAAATAATGGTAGCTGCTTAAAAGAGGTTTCATCACTTGCCAAATTACATAACCAAGCTCTCTCCAAACTTCTCATTCAACTTGGAAACCGGTTGGAGGGTTTCAGATATTCACTCTACGACTTGAACAGCAATCTTAGACACAGAATCAGACATCCATCGAAATATGGTACGTACTCAATGCACACAAGAAAATTAGTTGTCTTAATTCCGTGCTTAGGTAAACATTATGACCGACTTGTGCGTTGGAAACTTCTTATATGGGGTTACTAAATGCACCCTATAACTTGATGACTACACCCATTTTCTATTTATGTGCAATTTTTATTCTGTTGCTAAAGAGCGTTGAACCTCAAAGCTACACAAGTCTAGGTCTTAAGATCGATCCTACAAATGTCTTCAAACAACATTTTTCCTACACTACCAGGGGCGGAATGAAATAATTATAGCCTTAAGCCACTGTGGTTTGCCTAGTCGCGAGGGTGGGCAGGGTGATAGGTATGAGTAGGTTATGGTCGCGGTTTAAAACTGTCAATGTAGCTAAAAAAAAAAATAGGGACAGCCCAAATCTAGACTGCACAAAAACATAATCATATTCTGTATCTTTTATGTACATTTATTTGCTTGTAAATGTGTATACATCACAAGTTACAAGTAGATATAAAACGGTGTAATTGTTTGTGATGAAATTAAGGTTTTAAGGAAGGGAAAACAGCATGCTGCGGGACAGGTCAGTTTAGAGGAGTGTTTAGCTGTGGAGGGAAAAGAATAGTGAAGGAGTTTGAGCTGTGTGAGAATCCAAATGAATATGTGTTTTGGGACTCTTTGCATCTCACTGAAAAGGTCTACGAGCAATTTGCTAATGAAATGTGGAGCGGTCAGCCATTGAACTCCAAGGCCACCAAAGGTCTATTCAATCTCAAGAATCTCTTCCAAGACTCGTAAGTCTTTTGCATCAAATGTAACACGCAGCCCAAATTGGATACATTAACTATTAATTTGATGTAAACATGTGTCTTTGAAACTTTCAAATTTTAAGTCTTTGGTTACATTAAAATAAATTCTTTTATGATTCCTCTATGCCAGAGTGTTAGTAATTGAATGACAAATTTACTTACGAAAAATGATAATGTAAGGTATGGATCTCATTTCCGGGATGAATAAAGAAGTCGGTCCCATGTGTGGAAATATGTGTTTCATTCTCAATTTTTAACGAGGTATCCTAAAAATTATGTTTATCCCATACGCGAACAATTTAGGTATAAGTATCATTCCCCGATCATCCCATATGACTCACATTCCCAAAAATGTAGATAAACATGCCCAAACATTAGACCTGCTCGCAAACTTTTCAATTTGATGAAGAATGAAAGAAGCATTAATAATTTGACACTACTCATGTATCTTTTGGTACTTCGGTTGAGCACCGCAGGCTAACACCGACAATAAGTCTCTGCTTCTGGAAGAACTATAATCGGAAAGGCAAATGCCTTTACGGCCAAATTTTAGGTTATATCTGGTACACGTTTTCGTTAAATATTGTGTATGTATTTCTTTCTTCCAAGTCTTTGGATAACATGTTCTTCACATCTTCAACACAGGTAATCAAATATAAATGTTCAGACGTGATACATTTGTTACTAAAATCAATATGTTAAACTAATCATAAGAAAAATCATTTTAGATTTGTCAAAGAGTAGTAAGATGCATGTGTGCAGCTATACATTTTTTTTTCATAAAAAAAAGAAAGAATTATAGTGCATCCCTCTATGGGGAATGTACATATTCCACTCCTTGCAAATAACATATCTTTACCGTATAAATTTTTCTTAATCTTCATTTGAAGATCATTTCAACAAAAAATATTCAAATCGGAGATCATTTAGTCATCAAAATGTATGAAACAAATTGATGGTGTACCAAGTAAAATATTCATGATAAACCGTTATTTAATACATTTGAATGACTAAACAATAAGTCGCCGGCCCTTGCTCTTGCTTGGGCTGATGGCTGCCTCTCCTCTCCTCCTCCTAGCCTCTCCCCCACAGTCCCAGCATCTTTACTTCTTCTAACCCCTCCACAGTCGCACCCTCCCCCCCCGGGGCTCCCTCCCACTCCCCAGAGCCGCCTCCCCTCCCGATCCCTCGACCTTTTTTTTTTCAGACGAATCTACTTCTCCTCCATTCAAAGGTGCTACCAGCACCTCCTCTCTCCCACCTTTTTGTGGGCAACCACTTTTTATGGCTTTCCTACCCAAAGTCGAATCTGCCCTCTTCCCAAGGCCTTGTCCTTTGATTTGGAGCTAGATTTATGATTTTGGGGTGGTTCTTGGTTGTTGGTGGGTCGGATCCACCTCCGTTCGCTTTGAAACCACTGTGGCAACAACCTCATCGACTTGTTTGTGTGGTTGCACTGCCTTGGGTGACCAGATCTTTCCTCTCCACCATCTTAGGCATTCAGACATGGCGGCCCTACCTCCTTGTGTGCCCTAATTTGACGGCTGACTGCCTTGGTGACCAGACTTGATGGCTGTGCTGCCCTAGGCATCGAGATTTGGCACTTGCGCCGCCTTTAGTGATTAGCTCTGTCGGTTTCACCGCCTTAGGCGTGTTAGATAGGGCGGCTCTGCCTCGCCGAGCTTCAAATTGGTTGAGCAATGATGTTGCAGGTAGTTGTGGCTTGATGAGCTGACTGGTGGGTCCATTCTCGACGTAGGGTAGTTTTGTTGTCTCGCCAGGTGACTCTTGTGGTTGCGCTACAGTGATGGCTAGATGTGGTTTTCGTTTTGAGCAACAAGTTATGTGGTCAACCAACGATGACTTTATGTGGTCTCACTATGACTTTATATGGCCTCGCTATTCAGCGATGACATGTTGTAGTCGCCGATACATGTCTGTTGCATCTATCATTTTGTTACAAATTAGTATGAGTGACTTGTGTAGTTTTCGTACATGTGGTAGCCATTTAGGGGTAGTTGTCTATTTGAGCAATTTCTCTCCATATCATTTTCTTGGTCAATATAGAGCATTGTACCCAATTAGCACCTTCTGTATTCACTAGTAGAAAAAACAACATGGGTGACGAATCATTTTTCGTCGCCCAAAATCACTTTGAGCGACGAAATCCATCTTTCGTCACCTAAAGTTGTGTTCAGGCGACGCCATATTTCGTCGCCTAAAAGCACTTAAGGCGACGAAACTTTAGGCGACTAAATAATTCGTCGCTTAAAATTTCAATGGGCGACGAATAAATTTCGTCGCCCAAAAAATGGAAAAAGTGGCAGCAAATAGAGAATGTGGCGCCAAACTTTTGCACGACAAAAAAATTCGTCGCCTAAACCTTTTTAGGTTTTGGGCGACGAATTTTTTATTTTGTCGCCGAATGATACTTTAGGCGACGAATAATGTTTCGTCGCCTTAACCTGGTTTTGGGCGACGAATAATAATTTCGTTGCCCAAAGACACTTTAGGCGACGAATAATTTGTTCGTTGCCTAAACATAAGAAATTTACTCTACACCGTTCTTTTTTTTATCTGCTAAAGAGTGACTTATTCATGTCTGAATGAATTAATTTTTGTACAAAATGATCTTGAAGAAGAGGTCTACATATTCAACGGTTCAGATTTAAAGAAATATGTATCTATGTGTGTTTACAAATTAAGAGTTGTACGAAAAATTAACTTACAATGAAAAATTGATAATAAGTAATTGAGAAGGGGAAAAAATTTGTAAAAAATATACAAACGCTCGTAACAAGAAGGCCTACAACTTTCGTTTAGGGGTCATCTGCAAAATCGAACACTAGAAACTATGAAGCCTATAATATTTTTTAATCGTCGATTAACGTTTACGTTTACCCTCGGTTATTATATCTGTAATTTGTTTTTTTTCATGCCGGTTCTTTTTTGAAAACATGATCTTTTGCTAAATTCAATAAGATGAACGGTTCGGATTGTTGTTAGAATGTCCCCATAGTTACAGTTTACTGAAAATTGTGATGATGTTATATAGTTTCTATAAACTTTATAACGTCATACGCAAATTTCGCTAAACTGTAAATTTTGGGACATAATATAAACAATTTGAACCGTTCATTTTATTGCATTCAGTTAAAGATCATGTTTTCAAAAAAGAACCGAGATGAAAAAAACAAATTACTGATATAATAACCTAGCGTAAAGATAAACTTTAATCGACGGTTCAAAAATAATATAGGCTTCATGGTTTCTAGTGTTCGATTTTGGAGATGACCCCTAAACGAAAGTTGTAGGCCTTCTCGTTACGAGCGTTTGTATATTTTTTACAAATTTTTCCCCCTTCTCAATTACTTATTATGAATTTTTCGTACAACTGTTAATTTGGGCGACGAAATAAAAAATTCGTTGCCCCAAACCTAAAATTTGCCCCCAACAACGGCTAAAAATTTTGGGCTGATTTTGAAATTTTTAATAAAATTTTGGGCGACGAATTGATGACTTTGAGCGACGAAAATAGTTCGTCGCCCAATGGCCTTTGGGTTTACTTTTTCAACCCCTGCCTTTTCTCTTCTTTCTTTCTTCTTTCTTCTTGCTCTATCTGCAGACTGCTCTCTATCTGCAGAGATGACAGCACTACTACAAAACTGGTGATCCATGACACTCAAATGAAAACATTAATGACGCGTTTCCTTAAAAGCGTCATTTTAATGGTTTAATGACGCTTGTTAGAAAGGCGGAGCGATTAAAGTGCGACTCAAATGAAAAATAACGGAAAAACTATTCAATTTGCTTCAGCCTTTCCTCTCTCGCTCTCTCACTTTATCTCTCAAACCTTGCAACCTCCTTTCTTCGCTTCGTCTCCCCCACCCATCATCTGCCAATCAATTTTTTTCTTGTCTTCATCGCAATCTAGACGACGCTCTAGATTTCTGTTAACCCTCTTCTTTACAAATCAGATCTAGGGTTTTCATGCAAATTCTTCCACACCCAGCTACTCTGAGAGCCTCTTTTTTTTTTTCTCGATTTGGTTTTTTCCTATGCGCTTCTGATTTCGAACCATGACTGCGGAGGTTCTCTCGCAGCCAAACAGCATCGCAAACGGTGACCTGAGCTCAATCCCTGACAACGCCGCCGTCGCCAAGAAGTGGAGGCAGAGCGAGCGACGTTGTCGCAAGAAAAAAGCGGAAAAGAAGAACAACAAAGCCTCTCAAGCGCCGGAGTCCAGCGCCAGCGGGACCGACGATGACGTCTAGGAGAACAACGATCCTCAACAGGTTCTTTCCCTCCCTCTTCCTCTGATTCTTTTGTGAAATCGTTATTTAGTTATTATTCGTCGTCGATTGAATTCTAGGGTTTTAATGAAGTCTTGTGCTCTGATTTGGATCCCGTCCTGTTTGGTAGATTTTGGGGTGAAGTGTTGTACTCTGATTTGGATGTCGCTTAATGAAGGGTTGTACTATGTTTTCTCTTCTTGCAAAATCCATAGAGTATCTATTTATGAGAAAATTATTTTTCCGAGAAGTTATCAGCCCTGCAACACCACAGCAGAGGATTATTTGGAAGAGGTAGTAAGCTTGGCTGGTAATTTGTGAGTTTGATTCATTTTCCCTGTTTTCTTTTTGGTTGATTCATTTTCTCTGTTTTTTTTTTGTCATCTTCAATTTTCATTTACTCATTTTCTGTTTTGATCGTTGTTTGCAGGTTTTAGATTTTCCTTGTTAACATGTCCTTACAAAGAAACCCCAAAATAAGAAGTGCTCAGTCTTTCATCTCCCTGCAATTGCTAGGTATGATCTCACTTCCTTTGGTATATTATGTAGCTTTTTAATTTGTTAATTTCTTTCCTTCATTGTCTTATTGCTCTCATTGTTTAGTTTTTTGGTGTGATTGCTTTGGCCCATTTTTCTTGAGATTGTACTAATATTTAGTTCTGACTTCCCTGGCTTAACTCAAGTATCGAATGTTAAGGACTCTATAGTTGTAGCCATAGTACCAAATTGAAAGTACATGTGTATATCTTCTACAATATTATCCTATATATAGGAAAAAGTATTTTGATCGGTTTATATTTATTTAGTTTTTCACTTATGATAAGACAACTTTTGTCAGGCTTGGAATGTGTTGTTTGAAACAGTGGCTTCCAATTCCATTGGAACTTTTAGTCCATTACCATTTGTGTAAAGTTGCAGGATCAACATATAGACTATTGACAAGATACACTTGTATAAGGTGGGTGTTTCATGTTTATAGTTTGTATGGTATCCGTAAGTAGTATTTATTATTTCAGCCCTACTACTTGATAGCCATCTTATCTGCTTTTTGTTTCCATCAAGTATTACATTGCTATAAAGTTTCCTTTTGGGTGTTTGGTTTATTTTGTGTGATAACAGTTGGGTAACCGTTGAGTGGAAATGATGGCACCTTTATTTTCAAAAGCTGCTTAATAGTCTAACTATATATAGTTCATCTTGGTCCTCCTGCACTTGGTTTCTTAGATTGTAGCCAGTTCAATTTATTTTTGCTTTTCTAATATTGGTTATGTTGTTTGGTATGCAATTGGACTTGAGTTAAGGGGACACATAGTATGAGCTTCATATGGCTTTTACCATTATCAATTTAGGTTTTGTTTGATTAAAAAGATTTGATTTGTTGCAGGAGATGGGAGACATAACAATGGAAATCTCTGTGACTGTGGTAGGTCTTTATTTCTCCCTCCCCAGTGTTTTTCCAACTAAAGGCTGACTTTGTCTGTCCACTTTCCCTCATTATGATTGAAATGCATAATTTTGTCTTTTGGTCATTGATTTTAATTATGTATCTAGAGATTATTCCCCTGTTTTTGATTGGTTCCACTAGTTTTTTTTCTATAAACTTAGTTAATCTTGTTTCATTGGATGTGTTACTTTATGAGAAAAAAATATGCGATCATGTGTTTGGTGTATAACTTGTATTTGGTTGAATGAAAGGTAGATGATTGTTACTTTGCTAAGTATTTGTTGTGCTTTTATGATTTGCAGGATGACCTCAATAACTGAAGCATCACTATTACAAAATTGGTCATCGGTGACACCCGAGTAGAAACTTCAATGACCTGTTTTGAATAAGGACGCTTGTTGAAAAAAAGTGGAACAATTGCTTGCGTCTGCTCACTTATTGTAAGTATGTTTCCAATTCATAGTAAATAAAGAAATCAGAATACTCACTTAACCAGTTTCCCTTGATGACATGGTGCATACAAATTGGTTATTGAGAACATGGATATGATAGCACATTATCAACATGATTGCCTACGATATTGTTGTTAGTATTGAAATTTCGATGATTCTGTGACATGGGTTCGCTGATTTTGGTACAATTTTTATTTCTCAGAGTTTGTTGCTTAACAAGTTCATCCTCAAGTTGAAAACTTTGATCATGCAACTTGCTATTTTGGTGATATTTGGTTGTATGATGTATTTATTGTGTTTTACTGTAACTTAATTGGTGTTTGAATATGTGCGGGATCTTATAGCAGAATTTTAAGAACTTTTGAATTATGGGATTTGGTTGCTTTGATTACTAAAAATTGTAGTTAAGCTAATGCATATTAAATGAAAGTCTGAAGCTAATGTTAAGACTTATGAATCATGGCATCTCTAACCAATAATGCGTTGCTATGTTGGAACGTGAAAATACATGACATCCTGTTGATCATTTGAAATGTCACCGATGAGTGTAAGTAAGTCATTATGGAGGTTAGAGCCTCCACTAATTGTGCTAGGGGCTAGAGGCTTTAAGCCTTTAAGGTCACGTAAAAATTCCTAATAAAGAAGGTGGTCATATGGCTTCAAATGATCTTGGGTCTCCACCCATTGCCTATTGGTTTTGGGTTGGATACTCATGTTGATAGTCTCTAATTGTAACCACATGCACGACAGGAGATATATTAATTGTTCGATTTGCGCAGAACTGATTATGTGAATGGTTCTACTGCAAAACTAATTCCTATTTTTCATTGCAGGCTTCTTTCATGCCAGTTCTTGTGCTAGCTGCTAGAATATGCCCAGAAGGAGTGGAAGCAACACTTTTCGCAACCCTCATGTCTGTATCAAATGCAGGGAGTCTTCTTGGGGGACTGATGGGTGTTGGTCTTACCCAACTCTTGGGTGTAACAAAGGACCAATATGGTTTTTTAATTTGACATATATATAATTGTTTGAAGAAGTCTAAGTCTCATGTTAGTAAGTTGTATTTATAGGTGTTATGAAATACGTAGTTTATCATAAAATTTTGTAACATGTTACTATTATCAATTGAATATAATTTATTTATTTTTCAATTGAATATTTTGTACGTATATTTCTTTAGATAATATAATTTATTTTTCTAAATTGTTTATTATATTTTATTGTCTTTTAAATACCAATTAATTTATTAAAAAAAATAAATAAATAAATTTGGGCGATGAAATTTATTTCGTCGCCTAAACCTTTGGGCGACAAATGTATTTCCTTCGTCGCCCAAATGCTTGGTCGACGGACTTTCAGCGACGAATTTTGGGCGACGAATGGTTGCCCAAATGTTTAGGCGACGAAATGGGACCTTGAGCGACGAATTTTTTTTTGTCGCCCAAGTACCTTTTTCTACTAGTGATTTGTTCGGAATGAATAATAAAATATCAATCTATCGTTTCTTGTCAAAAAAAAAAAAAAAACTTACTAAAGTTTGAGGAATTTATCCAAAAAGTTGCCGAAGGCCTAGCTGTTGTTTGCCTAGGTTGAGGGGCGACTACATGCAAGAGTTAAAATAATTACTGAAGCAAATTTACTATACAGTTTAATTTGAAGTAAATTACTGTGTTATATTTATTTGAAGTTTCCTACTAAAACCAAATATCGTAAGTTGATGTTCTAATAGGTTTGACGAATTTCGATGAATGGACCCTGATCAGTCGATATTATATTATATTTTATGGTATTTCAATTTAGCTTTTATATTTGTTTTTGAGAGAATTTTGATACTTCTTTATATATTTTTGTTATAGGATGGATTGAATCGGCTTTGCGCATTAAATGGACAAATTGTGGAGTTTTAGAGCTAAGAAGATTATGTCAAAGTTTCGAGCCTTAATTCTATGCCGTTTGATCGTGAAGAATAATTGAAGATGGATTGCAAAATTCGGGCAGATTCACGTTTTTGGCTTATTTGGCAAATAACTGATCCAGAATGACGTTTTTGGGCCAAGGTTTCTTCTACAAAGTTGTAGACGACGTTTTTATCTTTCCAACGATATATTATGGGCCTAATTTGGAGCTGATTTGGTCGATCAAAGATACGATTTTCTGCAGCAGTCCAAGTCTTTGTTAGGAAATGATTCTGTAATTTTATTTATTTTTATTTTGGTTTCCTGATTTTTGGGGAAGCCCTTTTTAAGTAGGATTGGGTTTTTCTAGTAATATAAATAGTTGAGTCTCTAGGGTTTAGGGAGAGAACGAATTTGGAGATTAAAAGTGTGGAGAACTCGGCTCAACTTTTCTACAATGGTGTTTTCTACACTTTTATCAATTTATTTTATGATTTCAATTATGTGTAACTAATTCTTTTTCTAGGGTGAGGCCTTGAGCCTTTAACATGAATATGTAGTTTCTTTTCAATTGCTTATGATATTATGCATGCTACTTTGAATTGTCAATCACCGGTTTAAACTATCTATTTATCTTAATGCTTGATCACCATTAGGATGTGTAGACAAGTAATTGGATGCAATTTATGTTGGAATATCACCCTTAAATTGGCTAGGGCTTCTTGTGATTGATAATTGTAAGTTCACTTAAGGCGAATATCACGCTCTTAAGGGTTGCATGGTTTTTCAAAAGGTTTTCACAAAACTTAATGAGTCTTGCATGTTCATATTTGATCTGAATATCACAGACGGGTTGCATGTTAGATATACGTTCTAGCTAGAATATCACTAGTAGAATATGCAATAGGAAAACCTAACCTTCAAAGTGCATGTGTATTTCATAAGTAATTGGTAGAACTATATAGGATTGTTATTGGTGATGGCTGAACTCTAGGGTTTCTTATCTTTGTTTTCTAATAATTATTGACGAGCTTTATTTTCGATTATTTAATTTCCTGCGAATTTCTATTTATTTTTATTTTAAATTCATGATCACAAATATCTATCTTTTTGTATTAAATATTTAATTGAGAATTAGTCTAATTACAAGTTATTTATATTAGTCTCTGTGGAAACAACCTTGCTTGAGTTGCTATACTACGATAACCTTGTACTCTTGCAAGTATTTTTAAGTGATTTTTGCCTGGAATTTGAGTGTGGTAAAATTGCTATCAGACCCCTTCTAAAATTAATTCTCATAAAAAAAAATTGCACGTAACATAAAAAATGGAAACAATGATATTTATAATGTGGTCTGCTTACGTACCTTTCCTTCTGGATTGTTTCGATTTGGAATTTTTTAGGTGATCATTGCTTGAATTTTTCAAGAGACCAGGTCATTGATTTTTATGTACAAATTAAAAGGTCATTGATCATCTGACCAAAACAAATTAGTTCATCGTGAATTGCCTCCCTATAAATAGCTATTTAAACCATGAACATCTGATTTTAGCTAACAAATATGGCAAATCTAAGCTTCCAAGTCTCTTGTATCTTTTGTTTTTGTACGTGCCTTGGCCTTCTCAATATCACAGCCCAAAGCCGCAGCCAATTTGGGTTTGAAAAACATGTACCCGTTTTCTTCTTTGGGGATTCAGTTTTTGATGCTGGAAATAACAACTACATCAACACTACTCTGCGGGCAAATTACTGGCCATATGGTGAATCCTTCTTCAAAAACCCAACCGGAAGATTTTCTGATGGTCGTCTAATTTCAGATTTTATCGGTAAGTATATACATACTTTACAATTTTGTGAATGTTTTCCTACAGAAATGTGAAATATTGTCATTATATAGAATCAACAGTTAAGTAAACCAAAAATATTTTGCTGTTACAGCTGAGTATGCAGAGTTGCCATTTATCCCACCATATCTACAACCCGGTAATGATGAATTTACATATGGTGCAAACTTTGCATCCGCAGGAGCTGGTGCTTTGATTGAAACTAGCCAAGGTTTGGTACGTATGTGACATCATTATGCATATGAATTCAATTGGGTTACTTCACTAGGTTTCTATGATTACATGCATATACTACACAAGAAAATTCACGCACGTTTGTCAGAGATATATATATATACCATAATGCAAATTAGGTCAACCACTGTTTATACCACAATTTTTTTATATTGTCAATATCATAACATTTTATTGATTTTATAAAATATTATTCTATAAGAAATGTGGTACATCTTTATAAAATTGTTTATTTGCAACCTACCTAGGCGTAAGTTCAACCTCCTCTTACAAACAAATCACTTTAAAGACTTGCCTATTATTACCAGTTTTCACTTTGTTAGAGGTGGTTTTTAGTTCAAATAAATCTGCTTTGGGTTCAAATTAATCTTACGAACGATAGTTGTTGATAGAGAAATACTTACGTCAACAACCCATTGAATGCATGTAAGTCGTCATGGAACTGGGATTCTGATTTTATTATATTTTCATTGCCATTTCGTCAAATTTATAAAAAAGAAACGTGTGCCACGAACACATTCGATTTGGGCTCAAAGCCTCAAACATTGTAACTAGCTTCTTTAAATTTACATATCATCTTCCAATACTAAAATCAAACATGTCCCTTAATGAAACTAACTAACTGATCTCTGAACCTTCCTCAGGTGATAGATCTTCATTCTCAACTTTTATATTTCAAGAGCGTTAGGAAGTCGTTGAGCCGGAAACTAGGGGATGAACAAACCCAGACCCTGCTCTCAAGAGCTGTTTACTTGTTTAGCGTCGGAGGAAACGATTACATTTTCCCTTTCGAGAAAAACTCCAGTTTGCTCGGATCCCACTCTCACGAGGAATTTGTTGGCCTTGTGATAGGCAATATCACTGCAGTGATCAAAGTAAATTCCTAAAACGTACTTGAAAAACAAAAGATATTCCCACTGATATATGCTTAGTATAAGTAAATTTTAATTTCGATGCGTCAGGAAATATATCGAGAAGGAGGAAGGAATTTTGGGTTTCTTGGCCTTGATCCTCTTGCTTGTTTACCATATTCAAGAGCAATTGTCGACGGACGAAATGGTGGCTGCTTTGAAAAAATTACACCATATGTAAAACAACACAACAAAGTACTTCCCAAACTCCTGCAGAAGCTGGAGAGAGAACTCAAGGGATTCAGATACTCACTTTCCCAATTCTATGAGTTTCTGACAGAGAGAATAAATCACCCCTCTAAATATGGTATGTATATTTCGCCGATCTTCTTATGAGTAATGTTCTATTGTCACGCTAATATATTTGTTGCTAGATTATGAATCTCGACCACACATTCTAGACATGCTTTGACTACGTATAATCTATGATAAAGAACTAAGTAATGTTGTTTTTGTATTGGGATGTTAAGGTTTTGAGGAAGGGAAAGTGGCATGCTGTGGAAGTGGTCCGTATCGAGGAATTTATAGCTGTGGAGGCAAGAGAGGAACCAAAGAGTATGACCTGTGTCATAATGTCAGTGGATATGTCTTCTTTGACTCCGGTCATCCAACTGAAAAGGTCTATCAGCAGTTCGCCGAGCAATTCTGGAGTGGAACTCCCTACTCTACCGCGCCTTACAATCTGAAAGCACTGTTCCAAACTAAGTATTAAGTAAATTAAGCCTTCTAATTGGGTGTTAGAACATACTCATTTTTTAAAATTTTTTTTATGTTTTATTTTATAATTCAATTCTTACTTTTGGACCCAAGTTACGAATTTTTCCCCACAATGTAAGGAATGTTGGCTCACATATAGCGTACATGTCATCGGTGTTTACACTCTTTAGTATTGTAAATTTATAACTTTTTGTATGTGACGGGGCAATAATAATAATTACTATTAGGATAATGCTTGTGTCCCTACTATGGAAAAATTACTTGTCTTCACACTTACGATTAATGAACCTTACTGTTTGAACATCATAATCAGAACTATTCATTCTCTTTATCATCATCTAAAAATCATATATGCAAAAAATTGTTCAATTTGGATATCATTTAGCCATTCATATGCATAAAACAAATGGATGGTTCATCATGAAGATGCTACTTGTTACTAAAATCGTTGATTGGTTTAACACGTATGGATGACTAAACGATCTCCAAATTGAATGATTTTTTGTAGATATGATCTTTAGATGATGATAAAGAGAATGAATGGTTTTGATTATGATGTTTGGACGGTAAATATTCGTTAATCGTAAGTGAGGAGATAAGTAAGTCCTCCCATGGGGGACACAAGCATTATTCTTATTATTATGAGTTAAATATTTATGTGTGAGGTGTTTGACGACGGTATAGACAGATACTAAACCACACAAAAACCACCAAGCCTTCGAGTCCAACTAGTGATACTTTATATGTGAAGTTTGCTAATTCTCCAAGTATACAAGAACTGTTTCTTCATCAAAGACTGCCTTGATGTAGTCCTAGTCCATTCAAATGGATGGGTACCTGCTCCCATTGTCTCTTCTGATAGTTTGAACATTTTATAATCTTTGGTCACTTGCTGCTTTGTTGTATTTGATGAATGTGCCAATGGAGGTTCTTATTTGATTAAGGTTGCCTAGTCAAGTTTTTGGGTTCAAGCCCCTCATAGAAGTACTTAAAAATATTAACTTGTGACACTCGCAAAATTTTATTGTTCTTTTTGCACCTTCTCTCTCACTAATGCTAATCTGCATATATCCAAGTGCTTAATTGTGGAGTGAAACACATGTTGGCTTTGTATTAAGTACTCAGAATACTGAATTTGTAATTTGGTCCAATCAAAATGACATTAATCTTCTAACTTAATCATGAATGAACTCTCTAGATGCCAACAGTTATTCAACTTGTAACATTATCTTTGAAATTATTGACAACAATAATTTTATTTTCTAATGATATTTGAGACTATAATTTTGAATTTGAAATTATATTATTATCTAATTATATTGTCATAATTTTGACCAGTATGTTCAAGACATGATAAAAAATCTGAAAACGTCTTTATCCATTAGATAATGAAGCCAAAAATTTCTATCTGTATTTTTGTCATTTGTTATTTTTCTTTTTTGAAAAGTCATCTTGTTATTATATTCCAAATCACTCATCACCTTGTCTTTTCCTAACTCAGGGATTAAATTTCCACGTGCTAAAGATTTGATCCCACTTCAAAGTCTCAACCTTGGATTAAATTTATATTATACAAAAGTAAAACATAAACATACTTCAATGGCAGCTTTGAGAAGAAGAATTTTTATCCTGGCTTTCTGTGCAGGCCTAGTTATTCAGTGCAGCTGCTATGGCCATTCAGAGCTTCAGAAAAACCATGCCGCCCTATTCATCTTTGGTGATTCCCTTTATGATCCTGGAAATAATAACTACATAAACACCACCACTGATTTTCAGGCCAATTGGTTGCCGTATGGTGAGACCTTCTTCAAGTACCCAACTGGCAGATTTTGCGACGGCCGTTTAATCCCAGATTTTATTGGTAAGAACAGTCATGCTGTCAATACTTTTTGTTGTTTAATTTCTTCATCATCCTTGTTTCAGGCGTTTCTTCAAACACCGTTCCTGCTAACTCACATAAACTGATAATACAAACACCTAAGATAATTTATTATTAATTAAATTTGCATGATGTTGCAGCTCAGTATGCCAAATTACCAATCATACCAGCATATTTACAACCTGGGTTGAGCAACTATACGAATGGGGTGAACTTTGCTTCTGGTGGAGCTGGTGCTCTAGTTGAAAGTCATCAAGGATTTGTATGTGCTCTGCTTATTAAATGTTTTCCCTTATTAAGAGTTTTGGTTTTTTAATGATATAGAGGATTAGGCGATACCGGCTGCTCAGAGCAAGACGATGTAGGACCACACTCAAACTCCAAGGCTAAGGGTCTTACACTCTCTGAGAGCACACCGCCTTTCCCCCTAAGAGTTTTCGTTGCAGTTGCAGCATCTGAGTATTTATTTCCGGCGTGTGAAAGAATTTCAGGGGTTTGCAATTGGCATGATTTGATTGTGTCCGTCTTCTTTTTTTCCAGGTGGTAGACCTTAAAACTCAAATAAGTCAATTCAGGAAGGTGGAGAAGCAGTTGCGGCACAAACTAGGTGATGCAGAAGCCTACACAGTGCTGTCCGAAGCTGTTTACATAATAAGCATTGGAGGCAATGACTATTTTTCTCCATTAGCATCCAATTTTAGCAATGAAGAATATGTTGGCTTGGTTATTGGCAACCTCACAATTTGGATCAAAGTAACATTTTGCCTTCTTTGACAGACATACATAACACATGATTTTTTTTTTCAATGCTTACTGCTTAGTTTCTTCTTTTTCTGATGATTTGTGACAGCTCGTGGACAAGCCTTTTCTTTTGATTATGAATCCAGACAATTATTTGGAAGAATTACTTGGTATATATGCGTGTTGTCAGGAAATATACAAGAAAGGAGGAAGGAAATTTGGATTTTCAACCTTGCTGCCTCTTGCTGATATACCCAGCCTGAGAGTACATAAACCAGGAGACACAGGCCCCTCTGCGGAACATGTTACACCACTAGTGAAACTACACAATAATGTACTTGCTAAACTCCTACTAAAGCTCAAGAGAGAGCTCCAAGGATTCAAATACTCAAAGATTGATCTCCATACTTACCTACAAGAAATAATTAAGCATCCATCAAAATATGGTATATATAGCCACTGTACGGTGTACCTTCTCCTTTTAGTTGTAGTATCTGTTATTTGGTTTTGTTCATAAGCTGATAAGTCATATATCTTTGTTGCTGTTGCTTTTGTCGTTATTATGTTGTAAAGGTTTCAGAGAAGGGAAGAAGGCATGCTGTGGCTCTGGTCCGTACGGAGCAATTTATAGTTGTGGAGGGAAGAGAGGTGTGGCTGAGTATCAGTTATGCGACGATGTTACTGAGTACGTGTTTTTCGACTCTTTCCATCCAACGGAAAAGATTTACCGGAAAGTGTCCAGGTTATGGTGGAGGCATAACTTGAAGGAGCTATTTGAGGTTTAGACAAATTGTGGCTTGACATTTACGTTTGGCCTTTTCGATCTGTATTCTAATTCTGGACACCAACAGAAAGGAAGAATAAATTCTAATCAATTAGCTGACTTGGTTCAGCCAATAAGAGTTGTAACTCTTCATTCAAATAAATCACAGTGTGTTTTGCCTTTATCAAATATTATTGTTTCTTTCTTTAATTTCTTTAAGAGTCAAATAAGAGAGGTGCGATATAGTTTGTAACCGACATTATCATGTTACTCAACTTAACTTCAAATTTAACACTGTTAATTTTTTAAATTAATTAAAAAGTTAATTGAAAAAGTTTGAAAATATCTCTTCTTTTTTTATTCCTTACAATCTCAAAGTACTACCAGAAATTATATCTTTTTTGGGATCACATAATAGACCGGCCATAATAATTTGATATCAAATTAGCCATAAACAGAAGCCAAATCTAAGATCTCTCACTTAAAAAGTATTATGCGTGTCCTTTCTGGGTGTTGAGAAGATAAAATTGCACACCAAGAATTCCAAGTCCAAATTTATTATTTACTTGTGCAGTTTGAAATTTTTTAACGTATGTGATTAGCCAACCAACTCTGTATACATTTCAAATTGTGTGAGCACCTATATTGGCCTAAACAAATTGTAGTCATTGATTTCTTTTTCCACAAGAAAATCGCAAACCTATATGTAGATTTGAACCAGAGGAGAAGTTAACATAAACTAAACCAGAACCAAATTTAATGGCAAATTTAAAGCTTCAAATATGTATCCTGGCTTTCTTATTCCAAGCAGCTACAGCCATGGCCACAAAAAGCATGCAGCCTTGTCCATCTTTGGTGATTCACTATTTGATGTGGGAAATAATAACTGCATTAACACTTCCATTTTCTTTCACGCAAATAAATGGCCATATGGGGAAACCTTCTTCAATTACCCCACTGGTCCCATTTGGCCATTTTTTTGGAGTCTTTTGGGCCATTTAATGCCTTTTAGCCATGTTATTGGGCCATAAAATTATGAATTTTCAAAATATAACATGTTGGCTATTAAACACAACAAATCCGCTACTTGACCCCTATGAATAAGAATTCAAAAGGTTAATTGCCTCAAAAATCCCATTTGGCCATTCGTTTCGAGTCTTTTGGCCCATTTAATGCCTTTTAGCGCTGTTATTAGGTCATAAAATTTTGAATTTTCAAAAAATAACATGTTGGCTATTAAACACACCCAATACGCTACTTGACCCTTATGAATGAGTATTCAAAAGGTCAATTGCTTCAAGGATCCCATTTGGCCATTTGTTTGGAGACTTTTGGCCCATTTAATGCCTTTTGGCGCAGTTATTTGGTCAGAAAATTGTGAATTTTCAAAATATAACATGTTGATTATTAAACACACCCAATACGCTACTTCACCCCTATGAATAAGTATTCAAAAGGTCAATTGCCTCAAAGATCCCATTTGGCCATTGGTTTCGAGTCTTTTAGCCCATTTAATGCCTTTTAGTGTTGTTATTGGGTCATAAAATTTTGAATTATGAAAATCTAACATGTTGGCTATTAAACACACCCAACACGCTACTTGACCCTTATGAATGAGTATTCAAAAGGTCAATTGCTTCAAAGATCCCATTTGGGCATTCGTTCGGAATCTTTTTGCCCATTTAATGCCTTTTAGCAGTGTTATTAGGCCATAAAATTGTGAATTTCCAAAATATAACATGTTGGCTAATAAACACACCCAATACACTACTTGACCCTAATGAATGAGTATTCAAAAGGTCAATTTCTTCAAAGATCCTATTTGGACATTCGTTTGGAGTGTTTGTGCCCATTTAATGCCTTTTAGCCCTGTTATTGGGCCATAAAATTGTGAATTTTCAAAATATAACATGTTGCATATTAAACACACTTAATACGCTACTTGACCCCTATGAATGAGGATTCAAAAGGTCAATTGTTTCAACGATCCCATTTGGCCATTCGTTTGGAGTCTTCTGATCCATTTAATGCCTTTTAGCCCTATTTTTGGGTCATAAAATTGTAAATTTTCAAAATATAACATTTTGGCTGGTAAACACACCCAATAGGCTACTTGACCCTTATGAATGATTATTCAAAAGGTCAATTGCCTAAAAGATCCCATTTGCCCATTCGATGGAGAGTTTTGGCCCATTTAATGCCTGTTAGGCCCTTTATTGGGTCATAAAATTTTGAATTTTCAAAATATAACATGTTGGCTGGTAAACCCACCCAATAGGCTACTTGACCCTTATGAATGATTATTCAAAAGGTCCATTGCCTAAAAGATCCCATTTGCCCATTCCATGGAGACTTTTGGCCTATTTAATGCCTGTTAGGCCCTTTATTGGGTCATAAAATTGTGAATTTTAAAAATATAACATGTTGGCTGGTAAACACACCCAATAGGCTATAATCTACTTGACCCTTATGAATGATTATTCAAAAGGTCAATTGCCTTAAAGATCCCATTTGCCCATTCCATGGAAACTTTTGGCCCAGTTAATGCCTGTTAGGCCCTTTATTGGGTCATAAAATTGCGAATTTTCAAAATATAACATGTTGGCTGGTAAAC